>JACEFZ010004145.1:385000-487500 GCA_014155875.1 Cepaea nemoralis
CAGGAAAATTGACGTATACAAAACAATTGTACGTCTAATCAGGGAGACGAAGTATAGCATGTGCGCTGTTGTGTTGCGCACTAAGACCTAAGAACGCGTTGGAGGAACCGATTTTCTCACATTAATACAAGGCGGCCATGTTTCAAGCCAACACTTGACACACAAAATCACTCAGCGCGGGCAAAGAATCATGCCCCACCCAACTACTCACCGGTCATTTTCTTTGACCACACTAATTGATATTATACGCCACAACAATGATCAGCTTTGAACTCCAACGTAACCCATACCGTTGAGTGTCCATGATTGTTGTCGCTAACACTGAAATGCTTCGATATAACGTTTAAATGCTGTTGTTTATACATTAAAGCATGAATAAGCCATGCCCACAGAAAAAGAAAATAAAACAAATCTATTGTTCATCCAATATTCTCTGTCTCTCTCTCTCTCCCCCCCCCCCCCCCCCCTCTTAATTAATTAATTACTTATATTCGAGGAGTCGGTTTGTGACGTCATCGGGGACATCTCACAAATCTTACATAAGAAAAAAAAGCCTATAGTGTTTTTTGCGTAGCAGATACACATATCCTACCCGAAACCGATACCAAATGAACCAGATACATAGAGATAACTAGCGAGAGAAGATAAGCAGAACATCGTAATGGTATGAACAATACAAGCAAATAAAATTATGTATTTTTTGTAGTTCCGGATAAAGCGATGTGCAGAGCCATGATCGCGTACGGTAGAAGGTTAATCTGGTGATGATCTTGATGATGACGATGATGATGATGGATGCTGAATTATAAAATCATACTAACGTACATTCTTTTAGCACATAATCCACGGTGTTCTCTGGTGTGAGGGTACATTCAAACCGACTGCAGCCATCGATAAAGTTTTTGTAGCCCACGGGTTTACATCCGTCCCCAACCCGGCAATCTAGGAGGCAGTTATACAGCTGGATCAGCTCAGTTCTTTTTGTTTTTTGTTTTGTTTTTGTTTTGTTAATTAGTTGTCATCATCTTCATCACGTGCCAATGACATTATTGTATGGTGTAGACCAGTGGTTCTCAACCTTTTTTGGCCCGTGTCCCCTTCACCATATTTTTAGGACGTCATTCCCCCCCCCCCCCCTTTCACCATATATTTTAGAACGTCATTCCCCCCCCCCCCTTTTTTTGTATTTCCTCCCTAAAAATTTCCCCCTGTCCCTACACAGTATACGTAATAATTGAAGCTAAATTTAATAGCACATACTAAAACAAGTCTAGACATCTACATAAAATGTGATTTGCGGGTCTACTTATGTTATAAAATTAATTTCAGAAGGGTGATATGTACATAACCGTAAAGTATGAAGGGAAAAACAATATCAAGTAATCAGTTCTTGTATTAACACAATCTAGAAATAATCTTGATTCCCCCCGCCGCCCTGGAAACCCTAAAATTCCCCCCTGGGGGGGGGGGGGGGGAATTCCCCACCGGTTGAGAACCACTGGTGTAGACATAGGTCAATGTATTCAATTATATGGGTCGTTTACTAGCAGTAGGTGGAAGATATGTGAACGAAGTTATACGTAGTATAGCCCACATAGTGGTATCATTTCACAAGATAAAGACTATTCTCTGCAATATACCGTTGTCACGTGAGGAGGGAAAGACAGTGTTGATGTGTTCTTTATTGTAAAGTCACTAGCAGTTTCTTGCTAAACGTCGGTGATGTGATATCGCTACCACATTGTGTAGGGCTGATAACAAGGAGCAATGGGCGGCCAGTTGTTCTATCACTTTGACAATCACATTGTATAGGGCTCAGAGCAAGGAGGAATAGGTTGCCAATTGTTCTCTCACTTTGACCAGTGACGAGCCCATGCGTGGAATCCGAGTCTCACCATGCTCTTGACATTACCAGAACAGTTTACTGTCAACTTCCCTAGCGCCACAGCCTTATGAGCTATATGGAGCATATGCATTTAAAATACAATACTCATATACATTGAAAGTATAACACTCATATAAAACAGAAATCCATCCCCCACATAATTGTATGTATAACACTAGTACACGGCAGTCAATAGTAAAACTAAATGTACAACACTCATATACAATAAAAATGTAACACTCATATAATATCAAAGTACAATATTTGCAAAAGTGAATATCAAACATGCAAAGACATCACGTCAAACATTCATATAAAGAAAACGTACAACGCACATATAAAGTTAATGAATAATATATACAGACAGATGAAAGTACACGATTTTTTAATAAAAATGTAAATGTGCAACACTCATAAAGTAAAAGTGAGACAGCCATACAACGTAAAAGTGTAATACTGGTAGACAGTGAAAGTACAGCAATCTTATAATTTGACACTAAAGCAATGTTCGTAAAGGTGAAAAGATGCAGCGCTCAGAACGTTAAACGTAAAGACATATAAAATCGAAGTAAAAGAACTCATATAAATTAAAGTACACTACTGCTATACAGTGAAAGTACGACACGTAGTTAATGTGAAAGTACAACACTAATGTCAAGTCTACGTGTACCATTAGTCAAAGTTAGTTCGAGTCGCGCCAGTGACTTATGAAAGTATGGAGCCGGTCGCTCAGAAAATCGTGGCGTGCTGATGAGCGTAATCTAGCCTAGCAATCAACATACAGATGAAAGATGATGATGTTGACAGCAATATCCTGAAACAGGATGGACACGCGGAAAAAAAAATAAAACACACATATGACGTAAAAGTACAACACCAGCATAAAGATACATTATAACACGCTTTGCATGGCAAAGTACAACATTTGTACTAAGAAAATACAACAATCCTATAATGTCAAAGTACCACTCTATACAAAACTGTCATATCCGCAGAGTCAGTATTACAGAGGACTCATTCTCCTCTACAAGTTCAGAAACCAACGGGTTGTGTATGGTTGCTACAGAAACTTCACATCTACGCACAGACATGCACAGCACGTTCTGGCTGGCTGGGACTAGACCAGGTTTGGGCATGATTCCCCGCAGGTTGTCGGCATTTCATAGTTAAGTTTAGTCGACGGATCAACATCACGGCACACGGGTGCAACCCATAAGTGCTCCGTTCTTCTCCTAACTCAAACCTGAGTCTGGAGAAACTCAGCTCAGTACACGAACTCCGTAGCACCGGCGAGGATCCTGAAATACTTTGGGTAGATTTTTAATTCGAAATTTTGCACGGGCAGCGCCGTTAGGCTACTCTTTTTCGATTTCCAACTGCCAAGGGATTTTTTCGTGCGCAACAATACACACGGGTGTCCGGTCTCACTACCCAACGGAAATTTTTACTAGAAGTCCACGTGAAAAAATCCCGGTCCTCACCGGGGCTTGAACCCGGGACCTCCAGCATTCGAGGCGGACACCATACCTCGATACCAGGCAGTCTCCCACGCATTTCATTATCGGGTTTGGTCATGTTTCCCCGCAGGTTGTTAATGGTCAACAGAGTCCAGCCCAATGCGCCACGGACAGTAAGATACACATGATACATACACGTTCTTAATACAAATGACTGGTACTCAAATTTGCGGCCCACTGGAATCTTTATGCAAAAGACAACTCTACACTCAGGATCAAGGGAGACTCCCATGGGAGCGCATCTGTTATTGTGCACACACTCTGCAACATGAGAACCGTTTGTTGTCAATTCGTTACTGTCAGATATAATAAATGGAAGTACATGCAACAGTCCTGCTTCTGTTTATCTTTCCTATATGATTACAATACATTATCTTTCATTCTGTCCACTTTTCTTCTTAACATGGTCCGTGTGTGTGTGTGTGTGTGTGTGTGTGTGTGTGTGTGTGTGTGTGTGTGTGTGTGTGTGTGTGTGTGTGTGTGTGTGTGTGTGTGTGTGTGTGTGTGTGTGTTTAATAGTTTAACAGAGCGATGCAGTAGTGATTAGGGTTAGCTCAGTTAATTAGTTATGTAGTCAGTCAGTAAGTCAGTCAGTGATTCAGTTAGTGAGTCAGTCAGTGAGTCAGTCAGTGAGTCAGTCAGTGAGTCAGTCAGTGATTCAGTTAGTGAGTCAGTCAATGAGTCAGTCAGTGAGTCAGTCAGTGAGTCAGGCAGTGAGTCAGTCAGTGAGTCAGTCAGTGATTCAGTTAGTGAGTCAGTCAGTGAGTCAGTCAGTGAGTCATTCAGTGAGTCAGTCAGTGAGTCAGACAGTGATTAATGTTGTGTGTCAGTCAGTGAGTCAGTGAGTAAGTTAGTGAGTCAGTGAGTGAGTGAGTGAGTGAGTGAGTGAGTGAGTGAGTGAGTGAGTGTGTGAGTGAGTGAGTGAGTGAGTGAGTTAGTTAGTTAGTTAGATAGTCATGTAGATAGTTGGTTATTTAGTTAGTTGGTTAGTTTGTTAGTTAGTTAGTTACTTAGTTAGTTAGTTACTTATTTAATTAGTTGTTTAGTTAGTTAATTGGTTAGTTAGTTAGTTAGTTAGTTATATAGTTAGTTATATAGTTAGTTAGTTAGTTATATAGTTAGTTAGTTAGTTATATAATTAGTTAGTTAGTTAGTTAGTTATATAGTTAGTTAGTTAGTTAGTTAGTTAGTTAGGTAGTTAGTTAGTTAGTTATTTAGTTAGTTATATAGTTAGTTATATAGTTAGTTATATAGTTAGTTAGTTAGTTATATAGTTAGTTAGTTAGTTAGTTATATAGTTAGTTAGTTAGTTATATAGTTAGTTAGTTAGTTAGTTTGTTAAATAGTTAGTTAGTTAGTTAGTTAGTTAGTTAGTTTGTTAAATAGTTAGTTAGTTAGTTAGTTAGTCAGTTAATTATATAGTTAGTTATATAGTTAGTTATATAGTAAGTTAGTTAGTTATATAGTTAGTTATATAGTTAGTTAGTTAGTTAGGTAGTTAGTTATATAGTTAGTTATATAGTTAGTTAGTTAGTTAGTTATATAGTTAGTTATATAGTTAGTTAGTTAGTTAGTTAGTTAGGTAGTTAGTTATATAGTTAGTTATATAGTTAGTTAGTTAGTTATATAGTTAGTTAGTTAGTTAGTTATATAGTTAGTTAGTTAGTTATATAGTTAGTTATATAGTTAGTTATATAGTTAGTTAGTTAGTTAGTTAGTTATATAGTTAGTTATATAGTTAGTTATATAGTTAGTTAGTTAGTTATATAGTTAGGATGTGTCCTGGCACCAACACTGTTCAGCCTCATGTTTTCAGCCATGTTGATGAATGCCTTCGAGAACGACGACATTGGAATAGACATCAACTACCGTATGGATGGAAAGTTATTCAATCTCAGAAGGCTGAAAGCTAAAACCAAAATTAACAGTGGCACCGTCAGAGAGCTCCTGTTTGCTGATGATTGCGCTCTATACGCCAACTCAGAGGCGGACATGCAACATAGTGTTTCAGCTTTCTCACATGCCTGTGCCGACTTTGGGCTCAATATCAACTTGGAGAAGACTGTAGTTATGTACCAGCCAGCTCCAGGGAATAATCACACTGTGCCGAATATCAAAGTGAATGATCATAGACTAAGTGTTGTGGACAAATTTACCTATCTTGGCAGCACCGTGTCACAAGCTGCCACAATCGATGACGAAGTGAATGCAAGAATCTCCAAGGCCAGTGCAGCCTTTGGCAGACTGTACAAGAATGTATGGGACAGAACTGGAACAAGCCTGCAAACAAAGCTAAAAGTCTACAAAGCAGTTGTATTATCCACACTGCTATATGCTTATGAAACCTGGACTGTTTATCAGCGACACGCTAGGAAATTAAACCACTTCCACACAGTCTGCCTAAGGAAGCTACTGAAGATTAAATGGCAAGACAAGATTCCAGACACTGAAGTCCTAGAAAGAGCATCCATACCCAGTATCCACACTCTACTGATGAAGAATCAGATTCGCTGGGCTGGTCACTTGACTCGCATGCCAGATCACAGGCTCCCTAAACGAATTTTTTTACAGCGAACTGCGTTGTGGTAAACGCTCCCAAGGTGGCCAGAGGAAACGTTTTAAAGACACTCTGAAAATTTCACTGAATGCTTTTGGAATTCATCATGACACCTGGGAGGCTGCAGCCAGAGACCGAAATTCGTGGCGTGCATCATTGCGCAAAGGTGCAGTTATATGTGAGGCAACCAGGACTGCAAGAGCTGTGAAGAAAAGGCAGGACAGAAAAACCACTGCAGGAAATCCTCCTCCAGAGACGTCAAGCATTCTTTGTCCACATTGTCAAAGAACATTTCGAGCCAAAATAGGCCTTATCAGCCATCTTAGAACCCACGGCTCCACACCTTCAACCCCACTGGATGAAATGAATGGTCATCATCATTCTTGATGGACAAACAACAACAACAATATATATTTAGTTAGTTAGTTATGTAGTTAGTTAGTTATATAGTTAGTTATATAGTTAGTTAGTTAGTTATATAGTTAGTTAGGTAGTTATATAGTTAGTTAGTTAGTTATATAGTTAGTTAGTTAGTTAGTTAGTTATATAGTTAGTTATATAGTTAGTTAGTTAGTTAGTTAGTTAGTTATATAGTTAGTTATATAGTTAGTTAGTTAGTTTGTTTGTTTGTTAAACAGTTAGTTAGTTAGTTAGTTAGTTAGTTAGTTAGTTTGTTAAATAGTTAGTTAGTTAGTTTGTTAAATAGTTAGTTAGTTAGTTAGTTTGTTTGTTAAATAGTTAGTTAGTTAGTTAGTTAGTTAGTTTGTTTGTTTGTTAAATAGTTAGTTAGTTAGTTAGTTAGTTTGTTAAATAGTTAGTTAGTTAGTTAGTTAGTTAGTTAGTTAATTAGTTAGTTAGTTAGTTAGTTAGTATGTTAGTTAGTTAGTTAGTTAGTTAGTTAGTATGTTAGTTAGTTAGTTAGTTAGTTAGTTAGTTAGTTAATTAGTTAGTTAGTTAGTTAGGTAGTTAGTATGTTAGTTAGTTAGTTAGTTAGTTAGTTAGTATGTTAGTTAGTTAGTTAGTTAGTTAGTTAGTTAGTATGTTAGTTAGTTAGTTAGTTAGTTAGTTAGTTAGTATGTTAGTTAGTTAGTTAGTTAGTTAGTTAGTATGTTAGTTAGTTAATTAGTTAGTTAGTTAGTTAGTTAGTTTGTCAAATAGTTAGTTAGTTAGTTTGTTAAAAAGTTAGTTAGTTAGTTAGTTAGTTAGTTTGTTAAATAGTTAGTTAGTTAGTTAGTTAGTTAAATAGTTAGTTAGTTAGTTAGTTTGTTTGTTAAATAGTTAGTTAGTTAGTTAGTTAGTTAGTTAGTTTGTTAGTATGTTAGTTAGTTAGTTAGTTAGTTAGTTAGTTAGTTAGTTAGTATGTAGTTAGTTAGATAGTATGTTAGTTAGTTAGTTAGTTAGTTAGTATGTTAGTTAGTTAGTTAGTTAGTTAGTTAATTAGTTAGTATGTTAGTTAGTTAGTTAGTTAGTTAGTTGATTAGTTAGTATGTTAGTTAGTTAGTTAGTTAGTTAGTTAGTATGTTAGTTAGTTAGTTAGTTAGTTAATTAGTTAGTATGTTAGTTAGTTAGTTAGTTAGTTAGTTAGTTAATTAGTTAGTTAGTATGTTAGTTAGTTAATTAGTTAGTTAGTTAGTTAGTTAGTTTGTCAAATAGTTAGTTAGTTAGTTTGTTAAAAAGTTAGTTAGTTAGTTAGTTTGTTAAATAGTTAGTTAGTTAGTTAGTTAAATAGTTAGTTAGTTAGTTAGTTTGTTAAATAGTTAGTTAGTTAGTTAGTTAGTTAGTTAATTAGTTAGTTAGTTAGTTAGTTAGTTAGTTAGTATGTTAGTTAGTTAGTTGGTTAGTTAGTTAGTTAGTATGTTAGTTAGTTAGTTAGTTAGTTAGTTAGTTAGTTAGTTAGGTAGTTAGTATGTTAGTTAGTTAGTTAGTTAGTTAGTATGTAGTTAGTTAGATAGTATGTTAGTTAGTTAGTTAGTTAGATAGTATGTTAGTTAGTTAGTTAGTTAGTTAATTAGTTAGTATGTTAGTTAGTTAGTTAGTTAGTTAGTTGATTAGTTAGTATGTTAGTTAGTTAGTTAGTTAATTAGTTAGTATGTTAGTTAGTTAGTTAGTTAGTTAGTTAATTAGTTAGTATGTTAGTTAGTTAGTTAGTTAGTTAATTAGTTAGTATGTTAGTTAGTTAGTTAGTTAGTTAGTTAGTTAGTTAGTTAGTTAGTTAGTTAATTAGTTAGTATGTTAGTTAGTTAGTTAGTTAGTTAGTTAGTTAGTTAGTTAATTAGTTAGTATGTTAGTTAGTTAGTTAGTTAATTAGTTAGTATGTTAGTTAGTTAGTTAGTTAGTTAGTTAGTTAGTTAGTTAGTTAGTTAGTTAGTTAGTTAGTTAGTTAGTTGACAGGTCATCCTCATTGCGCATCAAACAATTCAGTCCATAAATACTCGGATCCTTTCCTCGGAAGATCCAGCAGCATGTAGCGACTCATGACACCAGTTGTGTGTTAGTTTATTAATCCGAAATCAATGGAGAGGTAATGTGCGTCCTTCCATCCACTTGACTACGAGGCGCTCTTAGGCTAGGTAGAGTATCCGTTTAGCCGCCCACCCCCCCCCCCTTTTCCCCACCCCCATCCAACCCTATCAGAGTCACGTGAAGGTTTGTGTGCACGTGTTGGATTAATTTAAAGAAGAGCCGATAGAGAGTTGCAGGTTATTGTCTCCAATTTCACTACAGTCTGCAGACGATCTCTATTGTCAAGTTATGGCTGCGGTCTTTGACCAGTTTGTTCACTGTAGGAACAGAAAGCAATGATAAACTAGCTTCTTTACAAATACCAAGAAAGTCATGTTTTTTCGTTGACGAATCAGAGAAACAGTTTAAATGGGTGCTCTTAGGAACAGACTCGCTCAGTAGTGGCCGTCATGTGCAAAGCGTGTCTCCGGACCGTCAGCAAGCGACAGAATGCAACAAATTAACAATATTTAATTAGAGAATCAGAAACATTAGAATTAAGCGTGGGGATAGGAAATTGGATAACATCACGAAAGAAATGAGCCGACTGAATATTATCACTTTAAGTAAATGTGAGACCCGATGGAAAGACATGAGCATCATAACATCCGAGGCACATAACATAATCTATTCTGGTAGTGGGAAAAACAGCGAAAGGTAGCACTTATAATGGATATGAGGAGATCTAAATCTGTCAAAGGATATTTGACTGTGTAATACTGATAAAGTCCAATGGCAGACCTTTTGTTCTCAACATTATTCAAGTTTATGTACCAACAATAGACAGCAGTGATGACAGCGTCGATGCATTTTATAATGATTTGGGTATGCATTCGAAAAAAGCAAGTATTCAGAATTACGGCCACAGAGACCATAGAATAGCCATAAGCAATATGCATATGCAATTAAAGAAGGACAAATATGCACCAGGAAACACACAATTTGATCTACGTGCACTGCAGAGTAACGATGTAACAGAACAATTCAACGTAGAGGTAAATAATAGATGTGAAGACTTGTCCTATCTGGAAATTCTATTTCAGGATGTTAGTGACTAAAGGGGAAAAGCAATAAAGTCAGTCAGTCAACCTGGAATGTAAGAAATGGATGACCGATGACATTTTAAAACTAATGGGAACATAAAGAAAGTACACACATAAATATGGAAAATATGAAGATATTAGGAAATTGTATAAAGAGGCAAAAGAAGCATGTCATGATGAAAATTGTAGTGAAATTGAAACACCCCCCCCCCCCCTCCCCAACCCACAAAAAAAGAAAAAAAGAAAAGAAAAGCACCAGGAATACCAAATTAATGTACACACAAAATCATGATATCGTTAATAACAAGAACACATACAACGGATTTCATACAAATCCCATCTCATCTCATCATGTTCCTCTTGTACCTTGCGGTGTCGAGGTGAAGTATAAACATCGTGAGAGTGCCCGATTATTGGCTTCATATATCGATATTCCCATGGACTCTGCAATTCCCTCCGTCCATCGTTTACTTGGTCGGCCTCTTCCTCTGTTTCCATCTGGTCTGTACATCATTGCTTGTTGTGGTATGCTGTTGACTGGTAACCTACTTGCATGGCCAAACCATTTGACTTGCTGCTTTCTAATAAAATCTAGTGCTGCTTTAACACCCACTTTAGTCCTGATTTCTTCATTTCTGATCTTATCTCTTCTTGATACGTTGAGTATTCTTCTCACGATGGCAAACTCATAATAGGAAAAGATAAGATTTTAAATGCGTGATCAGATTATGTGAAAGAACTTTATAACGATACACGAGAGGAACAGTATGATATTCTTAATAATAATGAAGAACCATCAATGTTGAGGCTTGAAGTTCAGAATGCTCTTAAAGTTGTGAAAACTGGCAAGAGACCAGGTTCAGACAACATAACAACAGAAATGACCAATGCCTTAGAAGAGTATTACTTCCAGATCAATATATGATACTGGAAATATATCAATGTATGATACTGGAAATATACCTCCTGATTTATGTAAATCTATACTGTAATCCCGAAAACATCAGGAGCCTTTGAATGTGATCAACATCGAATAATTAGTATAAGGCGTCACATCACGACAATTTTGATAAGAATCCTGATGCAAAGAATTAGGAAGAAAATGCAACTTCCATTTCCTTCCTATCCTGAGCGTCGGTTCGGAGCCGCTCACTGTTTTGTCTTGGGACTCACACAGCATCATCGCGAGACTGGATTTTCCAACGTTGTATTTCTCACCAACCGACTTTAACGGGAGCACGGGTTTTGTCTTCTTTGAGTACAACGCTGCATCCGCTTTGAATGGCGACATCGTACATTCCTCCTTGAGTCTCGGTTCTTGTGCATAGCCAGATGCGAGTCAGAGTCTCGGTTCTTGTGCATCTAGAACCACCCAAACGGCCGTGACAAACAGTGACGGCGTAATCGTACATCCCATCGCTATACACAATTGGAGGTGAATCCATATGGTCGTGAAAGTAGGAGAAACGGAGAGTGAATACGGAGAAATACTGCTTAAGCATCGATGTGATCTCCTCGGGCACGTGATACATCCTAAGGGCCTGCCACGGCATTTTGTGGGGCACTGACCCGTAGGCGTTAGCCAGGCCCAACCATA
The DNA here is from genome assembly GCA_014155875.1 of Cepaea nemoralis. Classification (NCBI taxonomy): domain Eukaryota; kingdom Metazoa; phylum Mollusca; class Gastropoda; order Stylommatophora; family Helicidae; genus Cepaea; species Cepaea nemoralis. The sequence goes on from JACEFZ010004145.1 coordinate 396,102, forward strand.
CCACAATGTAATATACCAGTAAATAGGAATATTATTAAATAAGTGAATCAGTGCAACTATCTCGAAACAATCTTAGCACCTTTTATGACTGTCGCGGAAATTCTTGGAGTTGTCGATCGATGAAAGACTGTCGCGCCATTCGTCTACAGGCGGCGCCATCCTTTGATGTTGGAGACAGACTGTCCTGATGAAAGTCGGCAAGATCTTTTGTTGGGGGAAAAAGATTTTCTAGATCACAGGCCGGCTAGACTTTTTGGAGTACCGGGAACAATTCCCCAGATGAAAGCGGGACAGCCGGCGGGCTGTTTACATCGAGTCGGAAAAGGAGAGAGAAAATAGCTTCTCGACGCCTAGTGGCGAGTCAGATTTGTGACGTCATTCAGACTCAGTATTAAAATAGTCTGGATAAACAAGTTTGGCGAGAGTCGACCAAATGTTGTGAGGCAACAAGGACGTGTGTGATGTTCCTGATTTGATTATGGAGAGGGACTACAGTGTCTTATGTTGACTTACATCGGCGGACATTTATGCATTGTGTGATTTAGTAGTCTCGATTTCAAACAGTAATAAATCTATGGTTCCACTATGTTTTCCAAAAAAAGTTAGCAGAAAAGTCATAGAAGAAGTTTATGGCTCGATCATTGAAGGCAGTTTTTTTTTTACTCAGCGGCTTTTGCAATGGGCCCATAACCCAGAGGGTCTGCAAGAACCTGGCCTCTGCTGAGCGGGAACCGATGATCATCTAAGATTGATTCATTAGTGGTAGTTCTCACCATAGTAGAGTGAAGATACTTAAAATACCACCAGTATCAGGAACAAAAGAACAATATCAGGAACAATAGAGAAATTGAAAATTAACATTGTGTTTTTCCAATTGGTGAATTCCTGTGAGAAATTAACTACTAACATTTTGTTTCAAAGTGACAGTAAACATTATTTTACGGTACAAGGGTTATCAGATCACAGAACTGTTAGTGTCATATTAGTTTCACTATGTGTGTCAGATTCATGGTTAGTATTGGACTATATCCACTATTGGTAACCAGGCATCCGGACTATCCAAGAGCCACTTGAGGAAGTCGACACCTGGCCGGAGAGACACATCATTTGGTGAGGTCCTTCTGTACTTGATCTATGGTGCTGTTGTGTGGACCAGTACTGTGATGAAGCAGACTTTGCTCCTGAGCTATTCCGTCTGATTCTGCATACACTCTAGATTATACGACAGACATTCTACACACACACTTTGCACATACATGACACTTTTCTTTATTAAATTAATGTGTCATTTTTTTAGAAGCTACAGTTGTGTAGTATGTTTTGGAAAAGAATGAGAGGGGGCTTAGTCCAGTGTTAAGAGAGAAAGAGAGAGAGAGAGAGAGAGAGAGAGAGAGAGAGAGAGAGAGAGAGAGAGAGAGAGAGAGAGAGAGAGAGAGAGATCCAAAGACTGTTGGGGTGTTGTGGACAGAAATCCAGGAGATCCTCAAGATAATGATATGGGGTTAAAAGAATGTGGGTGTTGATTCCCCTCACCCCAGGGACGACACTTATTACGACAATGACGTGCCTTAAAGATATTAGAAGAAAAATCGCTATGGCGAAGGTAGCCTTATGCAATATGGAAGACGTACTGACCAATAAAATGATATCATTTGCAATGAGAAAAAAGAGCGTTGAAGTGCTACATATAACTTTTACTTTTGTATGGATGTGAATAGTGGATACCCAGCAGACAAGCTAATAGAATATCCAATGGCAGAAGTGGTGTGGTTTCTGAAGACAATTCAAAGAATACCATGTACAGGCAGAACAACCATTGATCAACTCCTACAATAAACAATGAGAACCGCACATTGATTTGAGAAATTAGACACTGATGGTAAACATATTTTGGATACATTATACCAAGAAATAAAGTAGAGAACTTGCTGACAACTGACAAGATTGACGAGACAAGAATATCTAGATGATTCATGACTCTGGTGATAGTGCGAAATGGCGAAACATGACAGCCTACGCTTACAGACATGACACGTCATGATGGTTATGCAGTGGTGTGAAGGAATGGCTCGGTAGTTGGGTGAACGCATAGGGTGTGGGCATTCTCAACGATCTCAAATGGCAAATCTGTCAAGGAAGCAAATTCCGTTTCTGCCGTGACAATAAGCATCCTTACTTTGGACACTGTGACTGTAACAAATGCCTTAAATTTTCGCGGCACTCAAAATTATTCACACGCGTGCATATTGGGCGATGCAATGACCATGCTAAAGAAAATCTAGACTGGCCTCAATGTACTGGCTTGACACTGATCGCATGCCAATTAGTCACGCTAACTGGTCACGCTAACTGTCATCTACATACTGGAGAATCAGGGCGTGCAAGAGCAGAGCGAGCCGATCGGTTGGCGAACATGGCGATGATTGAGGAGTGAAGAGCAATGAGTGGGGCTGACATGTTCAGTTCTATACGAGATGCTGGATGAGCAGTTGCGTTTAAACACACCTGGAAATCTGTTTTATTGTCCAGAGTGAGGGTGATGGGATTGAAGCCGAAAGCTGCTAGACATGAATATTGTGTCAAGAGCACAAGACACTTAATTAACCAACACTGACCTGGTACGATCAGTTATTCACAATCTAATTTAGCAATGGCGTGAGGGTTCTCACATTCCTTGCAACACATGTATATCTTCTTGATTTTCATAAAGTTGTTGGCTGTCGTTCTGGTTGCACATATAGCACAGGCTTTTCTCTACCGACTGTTATGCAATGACGCTGAATGTAGAATGGCCCCATCAAATGCAGTATTTCAAAGATAAACAATGTTCTCCGACACATCTTTTGTCAGTAAGGGTGACAAAATAGTCTATGATAGCTACAGTGAAACAATCCTAATGAACGGAAGCGAATTATAGACAATTAACAGCTAGTCAAACTGGAGCGCATACAGAATGAAGCTATGCGGTTGATTCTGGGGTGCACAAGGGACACATTGGTAGTGTGGCTGTTATATATCCTAGCTTTACCAAAGGACATGCTTAGGGGCATGTTCAAGATGATACAGGCTAAATCAAATCTAGGAGTGGCCGCAGACAAGGACCAATTTCTGCATGAAACCGTGGACACAGATACATGTCAGAGTCTGATAAGAAAGACATCCTGGATGGCCCGGAACGAGGACACAATCAGAAGTATATGTGTGTATGCTTGAGAGCGTTGCGAGGGGAGAGGAGTGGATCAGAATGCAAGACACAATGTCAGATATGTGCAGGAAGAGAGAGAGAGAGAGAGAGAGAGAGAGAGAGAGAGAGAGAGAGAGAGAGAGAGAGAGAGAGAGAGAGAGAGAGAGATGAAGAGAGACAGAGAGAGTTAGAGCGCGCCCGCTATCGGTAGACAGAATGAACGAACTTTTCAAAGGGTTAAGGTAATCGAACAAACCCTATAGGTAAAACAAAAATAAAACCCTACAGGTGATATAACAAACTCTACAGGTGTTAGAACAACCCATACTGATAATTGAAAGAACTCTACAGGTAATAAAAGAAACCCTAGAGGTAATAGAACAAACACTGCACTAAATAGAACTAAAATTACAAGTAAAAGAACGAATCTTAAAAGTAAAATAAGACACCCTAAATGTAATAGAACAAACCCTACAGGTAATAGAACAAACAAAACATATAATAGAACTAAATCTGCAAGTAATAGAACAAACACTACAGGTAATTTAACAAACACTACAGGTAATTTAACAAGCACTACAGGTAATAGACAAACACTACAGGTAATTTAACAAACACTACAGGTAATTTAACAAACACTACAGGTAATAGACAAACACTACAGGTAATAGACAAACACTACAGGTAATAGACAAACACTACAGGTAATTTAACAAACACTACAGGTAATAGACAAACACTACAGGTAATAGACAAACACTACAGGTAATTTAACAAACACTACAGGTAATAGACAAACACTACAGGTAATAGACAAACACTACAGGTAATTTAACAAACACTACAGGTAATTTAACAAACACTACAGGTAATTTAACAAACACTACAGGTAATTTAACAAACACTACAGGTAATAGACAAACACTACAGGTAATTTAACAAACACTACAGGTAATAGACAAACACTACAGGTAATTTAACAAACACTACAGGTAATTTAACAAACACTACAGGTAATAGACAAACACTACAGGTAATAGACAAACACTACAGGTAATTTAACAAACACTACAGGTAATAGACAAACACTACAAGTAATTTAACAAACACTACAGGTAATTTAACAAACACTACAGGTAATTTAACAAACACTACAGGTAACAGAACAAACAAAACATATAATAGAACTAAATCTGCAAGTAATAGAACAAACACTACAGGTAATTTAACAAACACTACAGGTAATTTAACAAACACTACAGGTAATTTAACAAACACTACAGGTAATTTAACAAACACTACAGGTAATAGACAAACACTACAGGTAATTTAACAAACACTACAGGTAATAGACAAACACTACAAGTAATTTAACAAACACTACAGGTAATAGACAAACACTACAGGTAATAGACAAACACTACAGGTAATAGACAAACACTACAGGTAATAGACAAACACTACAGGTAATAGACAAACACTACAGGTAATAGACAAACACTACAGGTAATAGACAAACACTACAGGTAATAGACAAACACTACAGGTAATAGACAAACACTACAAGTAATTTAACAAACACTACAGGTAATAGACAAACACTACAGGTAATAGACAAACACTACAGGTAATAGACAAACACTACAGGTAATAGACAAACACTACAGGTAATAGACAAACACTACAAGTAATTTAACAAACACTACAGGTAATAGACAAACACTACAGGTAATAGACAAACACTACAGGTAATAGACAAACACTACAGGTAATAGACAAACACTACAGGTAATAGACAAACACTACAGGTAATAGACAAACACTACAGGTAATAGACAAACACTACAAGTAATTTAACAAACATACAGGTAATAGACAAACACTACAGGTAATAGACAAACACTACAGGTAATAGACAAACACTACAGGTAATAGACAACACTACAGGTAATAGACAAACACTACAGGTAATAGACAAACACTACAGGTAATAGACAAACACTACAGGTAATAGACAAACACTACAGGTAATAGACAAACACTACAGGTAATAGACAAACACTACAGGTAATAGACAAACACTACAGGTAATAGACAAACACTACAGGTAATAGACAAACACTACAGGTAATTTAACAAACACTACAGGTAATAGACAAACACTACAGGTAATAGACAAACACTACAGGTAATAGACAAACACTACAGGTAATTTAACAAACACTACAGGTAATAGACAAACACTACAGGTAATAGACAAACACTACAGGTAATAGACAAACACTACAGGTAATAGACAAACACTACAGGTAATTTAACAAACACTACAGGTAATAGACAAACACTACAGGTAATAGACAAACACTACAGGTAATAGACAAACACTACAGGTAATAGACAAACACTACAGGTAATTTAACAAACACTACAGGTAATAGACAAACACTACAGGTAATAGACAAACACTACAGGTAATAGACAAACACTACAGGTAATAGACAAACACTACAGGTAATAGACAAACACTACAGGTAATTTAACAAACACTACAGGTAATAGATCAAACACTACAGGTAATAGATCAAACACTACAGGTAATAGAGCAAACACTACAGGTAATTAGACAAACACTACAGGTAATAGAACAAACACTACAAGTAATAAAACAAACACTACAGGTAATAGAGCAAACACTACAGGTAATAGACAAACACTACAGGTAATAGACAAACACTACAGGTAATAGACAAACACTACAGGTAATAGACAAACACTACAGGTAATAGACAAACACTACAGGTAATTAGACAAACACTACAGGTAATAGACAAACACTACAGGTAATAGACAAACACTACAGGTAATAGACAAACACTACAGGTAATAGACAAACACTACAGGTAATAGACAAACACTACAAGTAATTAGACAAACACTACAGGTAATAGACAACCACTACAGGTACTAGCAAACACTACAGGGTAATAGACATAAGCACTACATGTAATTTAGACCAAACACTACCGGTAATAGACAAACACTACAGGGTAATAGACAAACACTACCAGGCTAATAGACAAACACTACAAGGTAATAGGACAAACACTACAGGTAATTTAGCCAAACCCCTCCAGGTCATAGACAACCCACTACAATGCTACTCGGACAAACACTACAATGGTAATAGACAAACACTACATGGTAATAGACAAACACTACAGGTAATAGACAACACTAACAAGGTAATTAACAAACACTACAGGTAATAGACAACACTACAGGTAATAGGACAAAACACTACAGGCAATAGAACTAAGCACTTACAGTAATAGACAAAACACTACAGGTAATAGACACAACACTACATGTATAGACAAACACTTACAGGTAAAGACAAACACTACAGATAAATAGACAAACACTACAGGTAATAGACAAACACTACAGTAATAGACAACACTACAAGTAATTAACAAACACTACAGGTAATAGACAAACACTACAGGTAATAGACAAACACTACAAGGTAATTAGACAAACACTACAGGTAATAGACAAACACTACAGGTAATAGACAAACACTACAGGTAATAGACAAACACTACATGTAATAGACAAACACTACAGGTAATAGACAAACACTACAGGTAATAGACAAACACTACAGGTAATAGACAAACACTACAGGTAATAGACAAACACTACAGGTAATAGACAAACACTACAGGTAATAGACAAACACTACACGTAATTTAACAAACACTACAGGTAATAGACAAACACTACAGGTAATAACAAACACTACAGGTAATAGACAAACACTACAGGTAATAGACAAACACTACAGGTAATTAGACAAACACTACAGGTAATAGACAAACACTACAGGTAATAGACAAACACTACAGGTAATAGACAAACACTACAGGTAATAGACAAACACTACAAGTAATTTAACAAACACTACAGGTAATAGACAAACACTTCAAGTAATTTAACAAACACTACAGGTAATAGACAAACACTACAAGTAATTTAACAAACACTACAGGTAATAGACAAACACTACAGGTAATAGACAAACACTACAGGTAATAGACAAACACTACAGGTAATAGACAAACACTACAAGTAATTTAACAAACACTACAGGTAATAGACAAACACTACAGGTAATAGACAAACACTACAGGTAATAGACAAACACTACAGGTAATAGACAAACACTACAGGTAATAGACAAACACTACAGGTAATAGACAAACACTACAGGTAATAGACAAACACTACAGGTAATTTAACAAACACTACAGGTAATAGACAAACACTACAAGTAATTTAACAAACACTACAGGTAATTTAACAAACACTACAGGTAATTTAACAAACACTACAGGTAACAGAACAAACAAAACATATAATAGAACTAAATCTGCAAGTAATAGAACAAACACTACAGGTAATTTAACAAACACTACAGGTAATAGACAAACACTACAAGTAATTTAACAAACACTACAGGTAATTTAACAAACACTACAGGTAATTTAACAAACACTACAGGTAACAGAACAAACAAAACATATAATAGAACTAAATCTGCAAGTAATAGAACAAACACTACAGGTAATTTAACAAACACTACAGGTAATTTAACAAACACTACAGGTAATTTAACAAACACTACAGGTAATTTAACAAACACTACAGGTAATAGACAAACACTACAGGTAATTTAACAAACACTACAGGTAATAGACAAACACTACAGGTAATAGACAAACACTACAGGTAATTTAACAAACACTACAGGTAATAGACAAACACTACAGGTAATAGACAAACACTACAGGTAATAGACAAACACTACAGGTAATAGACAAACACTACAGGTAATAGACAAACACTACAGGTAATAGACAAACACTACAAGTAATTTAACAAACACTACAGGTAATAGACAAACACTACAGGTAATAGACAAACACTACAGGTAATAGACAAACACTACAGGTAATAGACAAACACTACAGGTAATTTAACAAACACTACAGGTAATAGACAAACACTACAAGTAATTTAACAAACACTACAGGTAATAGACAAACACTACAGGTAATAGACAAACACTACAGGTAATTTAACAAACACTACAGGTAATTTAACAAACACTACAGGTAATAGACAAACACTACAAGTAATTTAACAAACACTACAGGTAATTTAACAAACACTACAGGTAATAGACAAACACTACAAGTAATTTAACAAACACTACAGGTAATTTAACAAACACTACAAGTAATTTAACAAACACTACAGGTAATTTAACAAACACTACAGGTAATTTAACAAACACTACAGGTAACAGAACAAACAAAACATATAATAGAACAAACACTACAGGTAATTTAACAAACACTACAGGTAATAGACAAACACTACAAGTAATTTAACAAACACTACAGGTAATAGACAAACACTACAGGCAGTAGACTACACACTACAGGTAACAGAACAAACACTACAAGTAATTTAACAAACACTACAGGTAATAGACCGGCTCCGTGGCCGAGGGGTTAGCAGCTTTCTCCGCTAACCCCGAATACTCTCGTCACGTGACGCGACGAGAATTAGCAGTGGTTCGAATCGCAAAAGTGACTTATGAGAGTATGGAGCCGGTCGCTCAGAAAGTCGTGGCGTGCTGATGAGCGTAATCTAGCCTAGGAATCAACATACAGCTGAAAGATGCTGGTGTTGACCGCAATATCCTGAAACAGGATGGAAACGCGGGAAAAAAAAAAAAAAAAAAAAAAAAACTACAGGTAATAGACAAACACTACAGGTAATATAGCAAACGCTAATGGTAATAGAGCAAACACTTCAGGTAAAAGAATTAACCTTACAAATAATATAACAAACAATACAGGTAACAGAATAAGCACTACAATTAATACCTGCGCCTTAGCGAAATGGTTAGTGAACATTTCATAATCCCGCTAACCGCATTCAAACCACATATGCGGGCCATGTGGCAGTTGACCGCCTTGCGTATAGTTTTGTATACAATGGTATGGGTGCCGGTAGTTCAGAAAGCGAAGGGAAATTACTGAACGTAAACTTGCAAAGAGATCGCAAACAGTCAAAATAAATGCTTGGGTTGAACAGACACTACAGGTAACAGAACAAGCAGGCTGAAATGTTAGCTGTCTACCTTCTTTGATGGTGGTGGCAACTCCTTTAGAACAGTGGGACTTGACACATTCTGTGTCTCCAGGAGGCGTGAAGGTGTCTCCATCTTGAAAGACAGTTTCCCTCACACAGCATGTATCTGGTTTTTATAGAAATGTGTCGTCATTATTAGCGCAAGTACACACTTAATCTAAGTTCATATCCACGGACTATGCAGGAGAGCAGAGAGAGAGAGAGAGAGAGAGAGAGAGAGAGAGAGAGAGAGAGAGAGAGAGAGAGAGAGTAAGTGTGTGCGTGTGTGTGTGTGTACAGGCAAGTGTCGAGAATGGAAGTGCAGCACACTTATAAGATGGAGGAGTACAGTGGCATGGTCGCAAATCTGAGACAGGAAAGGTAGACTGTCAGGCTATTCGATGTAGTGGTAGGCGCAATATTTCTAGTCTTCCACTCCTTGTTGGACGTGCTAAAACAGTTAGCCATTAAAGGACAAACAAGAACTAGATGAGGCAGTCGAAATGTCCCCGTGCTGGCTGTGGAACAACACGAACATCGTAATATGGTTAACTACAGGTCAATTGGCATCGTACAAATCTCTCATCCAAGAGCTAGAATGAGGCACCCGATGTCATGACCCGGACGTGCCCGCCCCCTGAGATTGTCAAGAAAGTTAACGGGCTGAAACATTCTGGAAAGAGGGATTCTTCTGATTATCAGAAGTCCCTGTCGTGCTTACTCCGCGGCGGAGATTGTAACACTGTATGCAAGAGCGTGCTGAAATACTATATAAAACATGTTGTGCTGTATGGCACTGAATCTTGGAATGTAAATAAACAAACTAGGAAGTACTTGGAAACAACAGAGATGTGGTTCCTGAGACGAATGTTACGAATTCCTTGGACTGCAAGATCACCTAACGATGATTGCATGCAAGTGATAAATGAAATAAGAGCATTGTATACAAAAATATGAAAATAAGAAACAGCTTTCTTTGATCATGTAATAAAAAGAGAGACATTGAGGAACATTGTGAGGACTGGAAAGATCACAGGGGAAGAGAGGCAGAGACAGACCACGAGAAACGATGCTGGATGGATTGAGACGGTGGAATAAAGCGATAACGTCGGCAGAGTTGATCAAAGACACCAATACCGAGCTATGAACGCCTACGCCAGTTGGCAGGACACTTGATGATGATGATGGACTCCATGATGATGTCTACCTTTGCCATAGCGATTCTTGTTTGAATCTCTTTTAGGAACCTCACATGAGATGTCATGCTGTTTCAAGATAGTTGTGCCGATTCACATGTTGAGGATTATACACATTTATCCTTATATTACATTTTTGTATTTATGTCTTCTTAGAGATGACCATAATCTGTGTCTTCTTACAGTTTAATTATACCCCTAGTTGTTCACTGTGTGCACTAACAGTCGCTACTGAATGTTGCAGATTCTGTTCATGGTCTGCAATCAATATTGTGCAAACTGCATACTTAATATTACTGAAGTTATGCAGCCCAATGGTGACCCCTCCCATATCGTCTAAATGTTGAAAACATGGTTTCACTGCATATGGTTAAAAAAGATCTGGAGACATTACGCTTCCTAGTTGCACACCTTTCTTAATAGGTTGATATTGACCTGCGTTATTATCAATCTTTATAACAGGTTGTTGTTTCCAGTATATGCTTTTATTTATTTATTTTTACTATTCTAAGGTCTTTCCCATCAACTTGCGGATATGTAAGCATCTTCATCATGTTTTTATTTACCTCTATCAAACTCTCAAATGATATTTGCTACAAATACACAACATTTATTGTGCCCTTGTCTTTATCGAGCACACATTCCTATTCCTTTAATTCAGGTTTATTTCTTCCTAACTCTTTGTATGATGATTTTTAGCTAAATTCTTCTGCGCCTCAGAACAGGACACAATAGATTACGCAACCACATGTATACAAAATTCAAGATTGGTGACTCAGCACATGTGGTTTGGCGTCGCAGACAGCAGAGCACATACTCCAGGATTGCCCAAACTACAACATATCCAGGCGAACCTTCTGGCCTAGAGAGACAACAGTGGAAGATAAACTCTATGGACCGCTGAATGAACTAAAAAAGACTGTTAGATTCATACAAGAGACAACATTGCAGTTATAAACATAATTTAGGCGAACGAAAGAAGAAGAAGCTAAATTTTCGTGACGTGGTTCTATATGCTAATTTTTCGATGTTAATCACTGTTCAAAGTTACTGATTTCTTTGGGGTTGCTATACATATATATTTACATAATCAGTATCATGTATTATGTTCAGCAGCCTGGTGACCTGGTCTATTTCACATTCTTCTATTGCATTGATCATTTCTGATGTGATTTTGTCTGGATCCGGTGTCTTGTCAGTTTTTAGATGGTTTTGAGCATTCTGAATCTCTACCATCAGAACAGATGGTTCTTTATTATTATTCAGAATATAATTACTGGTCTTCTCTTGTGTGATTATAAACGTCTTTTACATAATTCCACAATGCATTTAAGCTCTTACCTTTTCTTTTCTATTATGGTTTTGACATTGTTTTTGTTTTTAGGCAACCGTGTGCTTTCTTTTCTTAGTGATTTCATTAAATCTTTTTCTGCATTAACGTGGTTTTCGGGTGTTGTGTTGGTCTTCAATGCCATTTTCCTCAAGCCATGCTTCTTCTTGCCTCTTTGCACACTTTTCTAATTTTCCTGTCAATCGCTTCATATTTGTTAAATGGCTATGCTTGTTAATTCATTTAATGTCAGTTAGTTTTAAGAGTCTTCCGTCATCCATTTCTTACGTTCATTATTCTTCATTGTTGGGATAGTTGTTATTGCAGCCTGCCTGATTGAGTTCTTCAGTATTTTCAATTTGTCATTGATATATTGAAATACGAAGCATTTCCAGATTAGCCATTGCTTGAAATGTATTCTTTACCTCTACGTTGTATTTATCTTTTATCTCATCACTCTTCGGTGCACATATATCCAATACTGTGCTTCTTGGTGTATACTAGACCTCGGTCTCTCTGGCTGAGGGGTTACAACACTTTCTCCGTAATCCCGTTTATCACGCAGAGTCTCGTAGCGGGAGAGAACTGGGAGCGGTTCGACCCCCGCTGGTGACTTGCGGGATACTGAGCCGGCCGCTCAGAAAGCAATGGCAAACTACTGATCGTAATCTTGCCAAGAAATCAACAGACAGCTGAAAGATGCTGCTGTTGACAGCGATGTTCTGTAAAGGATATGCAAAAAAAAAATATGATTTATGACTAATCTGTGGTCACTACAGCAGTCTGCATTTGGTATAGTTTTCTGCGACTTTTAGGGCATTTTGAAGTCTTCTGTTTGTAAGGATGTAATCAATCAATATAAACACAATAGTACACACTGAAACTACATTTTATAATTTAAAAATCCTTACCATTGAAATTTTTAAAGGGTTATTTCGAATTACATAGAACAAATGCTAACATATAGCTGCTAATTATGAACAGTTATTTAACAAGTAAGCTAGCATATTGAAGCAGATACACCTGATATTAACAAAGAATTATGTAAATAACTAGGACAGTCATGATAAAACTTCTAATTAATTTAAAAGAATCTAAGACACAAGGACGACTTCGCATACATAAAAAAGGTGTGTATTCATTACGAGAAGAGACAAATTGGAACATAATGTAACAACGGGAAAATAATGACTAAAGATAAGCAATGAGACAAGATTGGTACCATTCATTCATGATGGTATCACAATTACAAACAGAAAAACTGATATATTATGTTGGAGATTGGTAGTTTTAAAGAATCATGATCGTCAAGGCAAGACACCATGTGCTGATGACGATGTTGATGATGATGATGACTTTTTGTATGATGTAGTATAACAATACACATTGACATACCTTCTTTCTGACGCACGGGATGCACAGTGCCGTTTGATTCTTTGGTACAGACATAACGTTCGCAGCCATTCATAGAGAAGTTGGAGCCCACGCGCTCACATTTCTCCTCACCCTGACAATCTAGGTGTCAGACATACAGCTAAATTAACTCAATGTGTAAGTTAGTCATCATCATCACAATCAAGTACCAAAACATTACTGTATGGAGCATAAACAATTCAAATATTTATAGATGTGTGTAGTGTACTTTAATCTCAGCAGATTGAAGGAGTATTCATCATCATCAGCTAATGCCCAGCCACTTGGCGTAGACGTTCATGGCTGTCCTAATATCTTGGTCATTGGTGTTCTGGGTCAGCTCGGCTGATGCTATCCCTCCATGCAACCGTTAAAATCCATCGCAAATCATTTCTATTGTTGTGCCTCTGCCTCTCTTCCACTTGATCTTTCCATTTGTCACGATGTTCTCCAGTTCATCTCTTCTCTCACATGACCAAAGTAAGTTGTTTGTCTCTTTCATAGTTCTGTATATAATGTTCTACTTTCGTTAGACTCTTTCAGGCAATTGTCGTTAGTTACTCTGTCAATCCAAGAAATTCGCAACATTCGTATCAGGAACCACATCTCTGTTGCTGCCATGTTCTTCCTAATGTGTTCATTCACATTCCAAGATGCACTGTTATACAGCAAAACTGTTCTATATAGCATTTCAGCACTCTCTTTCTGACATTCAAAGATATTGATTTATTGCATACGATACTCTTCATTTTCTGTAATGAGGCTTTTGCTTGTCCTATTCTGCTAATAAGCTCTATTGGGCATTTCCATTTGATTTTTTAAATATCAATTGATATTTTAAATTATTCGCTTTTCGCTTTATTCGCTATCTCCCTTTGCCTTAGTCGGCAACAAAGATTAGAACTAGAAAACATGATGGACAAAGAAAAACGTAAGTGCATGTTGCCTGCAAGAAACTCACTTCATTGAAAATGCAGCCTTCAAAATCAGAGGCTACCTGTGTTACCGATCTGACCGAAAAGACAGACGAAAAGTTGTTATAATGACCCTTGTAAAAAAAATAACATCATTGCTTCCAAAATTGACGTTTAAATGGAAGGGGCTGAGTATCAGGCACTTAATTTAAGGCAGACAATACAGATAAATATCTGATCAATTACTGGTGTCCACCATGACCGGCCGTAGGCACTGGACACACTGTCATAAAAACAACAATGATTTCGTGTGGTGATTTCAACAGCCATTTGCAGAGCTGGGGCTATGATCACATGGACCATAGAGGAGAGACTGGAAGACAAGCAGGATAAGAATAGATTCATCTTGAAGCCGTCTGACCCACATACCTTCTACTCGAGATTATGGCACACTACAAATGCACCTAATCTAGCTTTTCATTCACCAGACCTGGAGTGGAACATTACACGAATTGACTTGGTGGCAGTGACCATTTGCCGGTAATTCTAAATGTAGAACAAGAGCTTGTAAGTGAAAGCAGTACCTTCTCGAGGTGGAACTACGAGAAAGCAGACAGGGCAATGTACAAGCATCGCACCAGTATACTTGTTAGAAATCTGAAATCGGACAAAGACATAAATAAAGTAGTTGAAGGCAAGCACAAGAAATATTACCAAGAGGGACTTGCAAACAACATAAACCGTACTGGAGTAGTATTCTGGAATAGTTGTATTATGATGTGGAAGTGTTTTGAAAGCAAGCAGAGGCCAAACCCAGCCAAGATCACCACAATAAATACAAGCATGCAAGAGCCAAATATCGAAGAGCCAAGCTGTAGGCAAGACGGAAAAACTGGCAAAGAAAACAGAGTCACTGAACTTTGAAAGAGACACAAGAAAGTTGTGAAAGCTAGCAAAACAACCTAACTATGAGGGCACCGGGAGAAACTCAAAGATTGCTCTACATAAGGACGGAAACATATTTTTGCGGACGCATTTGCGCAAGATAAAACAACAAAATTAGTCCAGAAAAACAACACGAGGTTTGATATAAATGACAACATGTAGGACATAATAAAATCGTGCTTGTGGTTATGGAGGCACCTATCACAATCAGCGAACCAGGGCTAGCAATATTGGTGGGTGGTTGGATGTGTGGGTGGGTGGGGGATGTTTGGTGGGTGGGGGAACTTGACTCATAACGTTGTAATATGCATTGTTTATGTCTACAATATTCATTGACAATGGTACTTTTTTCCTATGTATCGTACACTATTGATGAATGAAAGATAAGTGATTGGAAGGGCCGAATGTAAGACGAGCCTGCGTGCCCAATTTGTGATCCTTTTAAAATAAAGTTACATCAAATCAAATCAAAACAAATCAATATCACTGTCGCATAACTTCTTGGAGATGTCGATCGATGAAAGACTGTCGCGCCATGCGTCTACAAGCAGCCGTCATTCTTTGATGTGTCGTCGATCGAAGAAGGACTGTCGCGCCATTGATCCACAGGCGAGCGCCATCCTTTGAAGTTGGAGACAGACTGTCCCGATGGAAGTCGGCAAGGTCGTTTGTTGTGGGGAAAAGAATTATCTAGATCACAGGCCGGCAAGACTTTATGAAGTACCGGGACAATTCCCCAGATGAAAGGAAATTAGACGACCAGTTGTTTACATCCAGTCGGAAACGGAGAGAGAAAAATAGCTTATAGATATCTACTGTCTATAAAGATTTGTGACGTCATTCAGACACAATATTAAAACAATCTGGATAAACAACTTTGGCCAGAGTCGACCAAATGTTGTGACACAACAAGGACGTGTGTGTGATGTTCCTGGTTTGATTATAGAGAGAGACTACAGTGTCTTGTGTTGATTTACATCGGCGGACATTTAACCATTGTGTTATTCAGTAGCCTCAATTTCAGACAGGAATAAATATATGGTATTTAGTTAGTTAGACTCAAGTTAGATTATTCTTAGTAATCGAGTGTGGTAACGTTCGTGATGAGAACGTATTATAGGAGTGTCGGCAGCAGTAGGCTATCGCTACTTAAACTAGCTTGTGTGAGATATCAATTAACTCAGTGATTTAAGGACAATGTAGTGGGATGATATTTAGGGAGATTGAGGATAGATGGGGGGATAAAGGAAATGTCAAGTGGTAGGATCTTCCAGTAGGATATCTACTGTGTTTCTGTACTTTTCCGTTAGTCTTTCCTTGTCTTACCATGACTCAGACCAATGTGATGAGCTCCTCTGCATTATGACAGAGTTTAGTTCTCTGTTATATATCTGAGTGCGGCCGTTGGCCTACACTCACCTAATAAAGGTCGGAATCGGGTTGCTCTCACCAGGTGTGTTCTCTCTTCAACAGGTTCCACTAGGTTTACCAAGAAGTAGCAGAAAAGTATGGCTCGATTAATGAAGGAAGGTTTTTTACTCAGCGGCTTTTGCACTGGGCCCATAACCCAGAGGGTCTGCAAGAACCTGACCTCTGCTGAGCAGGAACTGATGATCATTTCAGAGTTATTCCTCGGTGGTGGTTCTTATTATAAGAGAGTACATATACTTACAATACCACCAGTAACAGGAACAATAGTAGTATATAGAAAACTTGAAAATTAACATTTGTGTTTTCTAAATGGGGAATTCTTTTGAAACATTACCAATTAACATTGAGTTTCTAATGGATGAATTCCTATGACGTTAACTACTAACATTTAGTTTCAAAGTGACAGTAAACATTATTGTACGGTACAAGTGTTATCAGATCACAGAACTTGTAGTGACCTGTTAGTTACATTGTGTGTCAGATCAGATTCATGGTAAGTATTGGACTATATCCACTATTGGTGACCAGGTATCCGGACTATCCAAGAGCTATTGGAGGAAATCGACATTTGGCCGGAGAGACGCATCATTTGGTGAGGTCTTCTTGTACTTGATCTATGGTGCTGTTGTGTGGCCAGTACTGTGATGAAGCAGACTTTGCTCCTGAGCTGTTCGGTCTGATTCTGCAAACACACTAGATTATACGACAGACATTCTACACATACACTTCGCACATACCTGTCACTTTCCTTCATTAAATTAATTTGTTATTTTTGTTAGAGGCTAGTGTTGTGTAGTATGTTTTGGACAAGAATGAGAGGGGGCATGGTCCAGTGGTAAGAGAGAGAGCGAGAGAGAGAGAGAGAGAGAGAGAGAGAGAGAGAGAGAGAGAGAGAGAGAGAGAGAGAGAGAGAGAGAGATCCAGGGACTAGGGCGTTGTGGACAGAAAGCTAGGAGATCCTCAAGATAATGATATGGGGTTAAAAGAATGTGGGTGTTGATTCCCCTCGTCCCAGGGACGACACTTATTACGACAATCACAACTGACAATGAGAATGCCACCATTAGCTGATGGTATAACCAATGGAATTATCAGGAACCTATGACAAGTGGCCAATACAAAGCTGTTGCAGATCTTCAATAACAGCTAGACCCTAGGGAGTGTTCCACAAGCCTGGTGAGAAGCAATCATGATACGCCTCGTAAAATCAGGGAAAGACAATTCCAGTGTCTCCAGCTACAGACCAACTAGCTTTACCAACTGTCTCTGCAAAATAATGGAGCGCATTATTAATCACAGACTGCAGTGGTACATTAAAGTGAAAATATTATTGTGCCACAGCAGGATGGATTTAGGCAGTGCCATTCCACGGACGATCAGACAACATACATCTCTCAAGAAATTGAGGATGCATTCCACGAGATGATACTGGTGCTGGCGACATGGATAGATCTAAAGAAAGCCTTTGACAAAGTACGGAAAGACGGCCTAATAAAGAAACTGAGAAACCACAAATTCAGTGGAAAAATGTACACATGGGTGAAAGCTTACTTGCAGACCTGAAGAGCCCGAGTACAGATAGACGGACTAAAGAGCAAAAAAGTACTACTGCGTCACAGTGTTCCCCATGGCGGCGTCTTGTCCCCCACACTTTTTCTAATCTTCATCAATGATATTGTTGCAAAATTGTCGCATGAAATTAAAGTGGCATTGTACGATGCTGACCTGGTTCTATGTAGCACAAATGAACATGCATATGTGGCCACCAGATCGCTACAAAGAGCTGTAGATGCATTAGTTGCTTATGCAAATATATGGAATGTCAGCATACACTCTGACAAGTGCATCATCACTCTATTTACCATCTCTCCAAAGCAAAAACCAGAGATCAATCAGGCAAATGGAATGATAAATGGGGAGCCATTGGGAAAATACTCAGCAAAGTTTATCAAACGAGCATACGACGACTCCTGGAATACGGATCAAATGCGTGGTATTCAGCATCAAAATCCACAATACAAGAGCTGGACAAGGTGCACAATCAAGCACTTAGAGTCACCACACGCTTGAAGAGATCAATCCCTATAGTGGAGATTAAAAGAAGCAAATGTATCCACCAGGCCAAACGACTCTGCAGAGAAACGACTGATCTTCCCACAGTTTGTATCCCCCTGGAAAATTATTCTAGAGCAAACTCCACGGAAAGAGGAACATAGACTATCACTACAAATCCAGACAAAAGTGAGAGGGATATTTGGCAAGGAAGAACATTACAGTGCACAGCGCAGAACAACCACTCCCAGCTTCCTTTATGAAGAATTCCCACAGGAATTATGGATCCGTGTCTACACAGGTCAGCACACAATGATGTTCAAAATGGAAGAGCGGGAGTGTACATAGAATACCCAAATAATACTAGGGTTACCAACAGGAAACTATGATGCCTAAATCGATGCAATAAAGATAGAAACATGGAAATGACTAAATACCAGCCATGGTACACCTGTGGTGCTATTTACAGAGGCAAAATCTGAACTCGATGCGCTCCTGTCTGGGAAATTGCCAGTACTAAGTACACCACGTTCCATAAAGTGGATACCATCTCATCGTGGATCACCCTGAAACGAGAGAGCTAGGCGATTAGCTAAGACAGGAGCAAAAGAAGAACAACCTGATGTGACTGTTGCATACCACCAACAGAAAAGAATGGCCAAATCAGCCATAAAGGCACCAAAACCTGCTCAAGACGACTACCACATTATGGACAGACCAGAAGAAGACATTATTCTGCGCCTACGAACAGTACACAATAGAATACGATTGTACAATTTAAGATTGACGAATCAGCCATGTGCACATGTGGACTGGCGTCGCAGACACCAGATCACATACTCGAAGACTGCCCGAAATATAACACATATAGGTACTCTTTCTGGCATGAGAGAAGACAGCGAAAGATAAACTCCATGGATCACTGAGTGAAGTAACATTTTTTTTGTAAATTTAAAAAAAAAAAAAAAAAAGTTATGTGCATGTCCTTTAGAGGATGTAGCAGTCAATCCCAGCATTTCTGGCTGGTCATGATAACAGGGCAAGTTTACGGTCACTAGAATGCCATTGGAATGTTGGAGGGAAGGGGAGACAGGGGAGAACGAGAGAGAAAAGGCTGAACAATTTGGCACAGGTAACGTCAGGGATAGTTGTATCACATAGATAAGAACCATTGGGTATCCTGCGTATCTGAAAGAAAATTCATCTTGCGTAACAAATCTCTTTCAATTAATGTTACACAAGGCATTATGAGATGTTCCGTAATACCCGTTTCAGCATATGACTGTGAATAATGTACAGATAGAAGTCATCTAAACACATAAGCTACGAACAATAGTTAGTACGATTTATTGCTTGGCATATGATACTATATATATCCTCAGATGCACACTGCAGAGTTATATATCATACGAAGTGAATGAATCAGTCGTATTTTGTCTTAAATGTGCCACACACAGTCATTCTTACTGTTCGAATTGGGAAGCATTTTTTATCCCCTCGGTAATGGCAAAGTCGCAATTAAGTCTTTCTTCCAACGTATTGAGAGACCTACTTGCTGGAGCTTCAGCATTTGAATAATGTTTTATTGTTCTTCGGATACAAAATGCAATAAAGAGATATATTTACGGTCGACTGTGCCAAACTTTGGATGGCGAAATACCTTCTTTAATTCTTAAACAAGTAGGACAGTCACTTGAATTGATATTCACCGATTTATTTGAATTATTCGAAATACAGGACAGTATAGATCTCAAACAAAAGCGTGTGGACTGATACGAGGCCTACGGACTTCAGAACTCTGTAAACTACCACTGATGTGTCCGTCTAGCATTACGTGCATTTCTCTTTTAATAAATCCTATCGCTAACCTGACGGAGTGATCATGTGAACTAAGTCCAATTCTAGCGGAAATTTTTGTTTCGCACACTTATAAGAAAAGAAAGAGCTTCGAAAAATAAGAACGTTATTGTATACCGCCGGTATGTTGACACTATATTAATCATATCTAAAATCAGACATCAAGCAGAATCTTTCTTCTCCACCATGGCCCAAGTCAACAAGAACGTGCATTTGTCCATTTGTCAACAACATAAAACCGCATTATAGTTCTTAGACATCTTAATTCAACGTAGAGAGGATGCTGCCATCCAAAGATCAGTCTATTGAAAAGAAACATGGGCACGCCAATCATTGACCTTTAATAGATTTGCAATGGGACAATATAACCGTAGTTTTTCCTCCTCCTCCTCCTCCTCCTCCTCCTCCTCCTCCTTCTTCTTCTTCTTCTTCTTCTTCTTCTTCTTCTTCTTCTTCTTCTTCTTCTTCTTCTTCTTCTTCTTCTTCTTCTTCTTCTTCTTCTTTTTCGTCTTCTTCTTCTTCTTCTTCTTCTTCTTCTTCTTCTTCTTCATATTCTCCTTCTGCGTTCATTCGAGAGTTTTTTTTTTCCCGGACGTGATTGCGTTGTGATTGTTTACAGCAGAGCTGCGTTCTTGCGCCGTTACGGCGACACATACGAATTCTGCGGGCATTTGTTGATCGGGTTAACTTTCCCGGGATAATCCTAGTTTGATACGGATCTTGTTCAATCGAGCTTGGAAGATTTACTCCAGTGACACAGTAGTAGCAGGTATCAACACTCTCAATCAGATTGTTAAACCTAGTAGACATCCATCCGACTTCAACATGCGTCACTTCCAGCCACCCAACCTACCCCCACATAATCATTTGTCACCAGACTTCAAATGGTTCTTCGGCAAACCTTTCGAGGAGCCTATGTAATGAAGCGACTACACAAACGACTTTAAACAGCAGCAATTTAAATGTTATTGGTTGTTGAAGAAAAACATATATTAGATATAAAGCCACCATGATATCTACTCCATCTGTAAAAGAACTATTATCTCTGTATACATAACAAAATTGTATTGATCAGTTTCAGTGTCACATTGGAAGAAAGAATAAGTAAATCAAGCGACTGAACATATACCAGGATGAGTGGAACCGCGATGTAATCTGTATTCAAGAAACTTTATGTAATTCATAGGCTATACAAATAGAACTTCGACCATGTCTCAATCATTCCGACTCCACGCTCTATAGAGAAATTTACCACCAACTGACAGTGCAGAGGATGGCTCGCACCAAGAATAGAGCAATATGAAATGGAAACAAATAGGTATTTTAAACTCCTGCGAGAAAAAACGTACTGAACATCACAACGTTGCACATACCTTACAAGGAGATCCACGTGTCACGAAATACAGGTGAAAAATCCGAAATCAGAAGCACTCAATAAATATAAAAAATTAATGCATCCACCCAGCAGGAATTAATACTGTCGTGGACGCTACAGTATAACTGTGGCATCTTCCCCAATTGTCTACACTACCTATTACCGTGCTGTCCCCCCCCCCCTGATAGCTAGACTTAATTGTCCCTACATTTCTATATTTTCATAGCAGACTGTTCACATATTTGTGGCTACTCCAATCCTGTTTGGCAACCCATTTTCAATTCTGCGCCACAAGCGTCTTCGCAGCTGGCCAAGTCACCTTTTCTGCCTCACATGTAAATATCAGGTTGTGCATCATAAGTGATAGGTCGTGTGTTTGTGTTTTGTCGTTGTTTGTCGTTAACTATCTGTGTTGTCTTTGACAAAGATTCTGAGAATCGAAACGTCTGTGTGTCGTATTGTACGCGTTCATGTGTATTTTATCTTATTTTATTGTATTATTAATTTTTTGTATTGAGTGCTTCTGATTTCGGATTTTTCACCTGTATTTCGTTACACGTGGATCTCCTTGTAAGGTATGTGCAACGTTGTGATGTTCAGTACGTTTTTTCTCGCAGGAGTTTAAAATACCTATTTGTTTCCATTTCATATTGTTATATCCTGCTGCAGCCGCTGCTTTTTCTTTCTATTCCATATCAAGAATAGAGCGAAGACACAAGAGATGTACGCAGTCGGTAAGAAGAAGACAGAGGCGAGGACGACTGGGAGGACTGCTGATCCTGTGGCGAAACACAACAGTCCAAATCCTACACCAGCAGGAGCTGTTCCAGTTCAACTTTTTTTTTTTTTGCATATCCTCTACAGGACTTCGCTGTCAACATCAGCATCTTTCAGCTGTATGTTGATTTCTTGGCAAGATTACGCTCAGTAGTTTGCCATTGCTTTCTGAGCGGCCGGCTCACATACCCCGTAAGTTACCTTGCGATTCGAACCACTGCTGATTCAAACCGTCATCACGTTACCGACGAGAGTATACGAGATTATGGAGAAAAGTCATAACCTCTAAGCCACGAAGCCGGCTTCCAGTTCAACTACTGACAATAAATACAACAGATGAAGCCAGCAGCAGTGGAGAATCTCACATCCACACCAATGAGAAGCAGCCAAGCAAAGGACCGGACAAATCCTGTTAAAGCAAACAAGCATTGAAGAGGTAAAACTGTCTGCGCTACTCAGTCTGTTGGATGGAGAACAAGCTGTGGAGTTACAGCATCGCTAAGTTATGCAAGACACCGGAAGGAGTAGTGGTATCCATCAACAAGACTCCAAAAAACCACACCATTACTTCGAAAAATCCCACAAGAGAAAACCACCATGAAGCTACACCACAGTATCACATTTCAAGCCAACCGACACCGCATTATTAATCGATGGGTAATCGTACTAGTCAAGACTCATCTCACAAACGTACACATCAGGGAGATGATGTCGAGAGAAAACTCGACACTCAAAATCGCAAGTGCTGAGAGAATCAACGAGAAGAACAATCTTCCCTCCACTGTCGTCATCATCACATCGGATGACAGAAGACACCTCAAACTATCCAATGGGGCAAGAGTGAACAAATCCGGGAGTCGATGGAGATTCCCTTCTTCCGAGAAGTTAGTTAGTTAGTCTTTCCTCTTGAGCCTAAGGCGGCGCATAGGGCAGAAGTCCTGTCTCTCCATGCTTGGCGGTTCGCTGCTACCTGTTGTAGATCTTGGACATTTACTTGGCCATTGAATGAGCCTTCTCTAATGATGGTTCTACGCAGGGTCTCTCTTGGTCTTCCCCGTTTTCTTTTCCCTACTGGTGACCATATGAGGGCTTGGTAGGGGAGTCTTGACTTGTCCATTCTGAGTACATGGCCGATGTAGTTCCAACGGCGTCTTCTTATGAAATTGGATACTGTATCTTGCTTAGTCTCTTGTCTTACTTGCGAATTGGTTCTGAAGTCTGTCCAGTGGATGTTTAGAAGTCTTCTAAGACATTTGTTCTCAAAATTGTCTAATTTTTTATCTAAAGCTACCTTCTTCCGAGAAGGGCGCAACAAAATCAAAGCTGACTACCTTCAGCTTGCTACAGTTTTCGATGGTGCGAGGGACTGGGACCTGACCGTAGACCTAAAGGGCTGTGGCAGATACCATGAGGTGATCCGAAGGTTTGGCTTGCGACCTGATATTGTACTTAGCTCCTCGTCAGCCAAGCAGCTAACGCTGATTGAGCTGACTGTCCCGTACGAATCAACTATTGAGGAGCAACACTTTACAAAATAGAGAAGTACAATGACATGGTCGAAAGTCTTAGGCGGGAGGAGTAAACCGTCAGGCTGTTCGCCGTCGAGGTAGGCGCCAGAGGTCTGGACTCCCACGCCGTGTTTGATGTGCTGAAACGAATGGGCATGAAAGGACGATCAAGAGCTCGGGCTCAGAAACAACTGTCTGAGGCAGCCGAAAAGGCCTCGTGCTGGCTATGAAACTGCAATAAATTAGAGTGGAATGAGTCTCGAAACTAGTATGGTTAAAAGCTGTGACTGCAGTACCAATAATTTCTCAACCAAGACCACAAACTTTACAACGTCTCGTGTTAGATCTTTAGCCCTTCCTCCGAGCGTGTGTGGTGAGTTTGAATGCAGTCAATCACGCAAATGTCGGCCAAAATCCAACCTCCATAATATAGCGATAATCGACCGTAGGTCGCTGTCACGGAACCAATGTAATGAACGATAAGATGATAAAATAACAGAGACAACTGTATTCACAGCTGTAATTGTTTGTTACTAGTGGGGACACGCTCACGGCGGATCAAAGGAAACCGCCAATCTTTGAGAATTCCCTAGGAAATGGGAAAATATATCGGCTTATTGTTTTGCCGAATCGCAAGTTGAAAGGAAACGGGTGCGTTAGTTGTAAGAAGAGAGACAACTCTTCTTGTGAAGTTAGGGACGGGTTGTCTGTCCCTGGGGACACCTGTTGTTGACACCGAATGACGTCACTAGGACAATCCCAGGCTGTATGAAAACAAACTTGTGCCGCCAGTGTGAAGAATGTGTTTTAACTAGACTGACGTGTTAGCTGGCTCGGTTCTAATATTGAAAAGAATTTCGTGTGTTCGGTATCAATTAACTTTGAGGCACATGTGTTTTCATGGCAAAGTATAGATTCTATTCAGGATTGAGCTAGGATTTCATAAAGTATTAGAGATAGCCTTTAGATGTAAATAATGTAGAACAGTCTAGTGATAAATAGAGTGTAGGACTTTAACATAGTGTTGTTGCGTTGTGGTTAGGTATTCAAGGAGTGTCGGCGACAGTAGGAAGTCGCCTTGTTAAAATTAACTAGTGTGAGACGTCAATTAGCTCAGCTGGTTGGAAATAGTGAAGTGTGATGCTATTTAGAAGGATTGAGGATGGTTGGGGGATAGGGGAAATGTCCAATGGTGGGATCTTCCAGTGGGGGTCTACTGGGGTTCTGCACTTTACATTTGGTCTTTCCTTGTCTTACCCTGATTCGGACCGATGTGATGAGCTCCTCTGTCCCATGGCAGAGTTTGGTTCACTGTATATATCTGAGTGAGGCCATCGGCCTACACTCATCTAATAGGGATCAGTGTTCGGTTGCTCTCACCAGGTGTGTGTTCTCTCTCTTTCACAGGTTCCCTCAGGTTATCAAGAAAACCAATTGAAACATCACAATATTCAGATCATGGATAAACTAGTGCAGGAAGATGTATTCAGTGGCCTTTGCACTGGGCCTATAATAGAAAGGGTCTGAAGAAACAGGGCTCTGTTGAGCCGATACATATAAGTATCCGACAGGATGACTTCTTAACGATAGTGATTGTTGTTTTCACACCACATGTGAACAGAACGATAATGATTGTGTTTTCACACCACATGTGAACAGAACAATAGTAGTTGTTTTCCACATCACATGTGAACAGAACAACAGTATTTGTTTTTCCACATCACATGGGAAAAGAACAATAGGGAGCATTTAGGAAATTAGTATATTCCTATGAGACTATGTACAATAACTGTGTAAGGGTGAAAACTTTAGGACATTTTTTAGAAGGAAATAATGTTATTTCAAGGGACAGTGTTCCATGTTTTCACGGTGCAGGGATTGTGAAGTCTCCGACTCTAAGGACATTTAGGGAACATTGTGTATGATCAATTTGGGATCAGTACCGAACTATATCTGAGATTGGTGATCAGGTATCGTGGTTATCAAAAGCTACTGGAGATAGTCAACATCTAGCAGGAGGGACACATCGTTTGGTGAGGTCATTTTGTGCTGACTCTGATGATGTTGTGTAGTCCTTACCGGGATGATAGGACTTGGCTCCTGAGCTGTTCGGTCTGATTCTGCAGACACACTAGAGTATACGACATACATTCTACTCATACACTTCTCACATACATACACTTTTCTTCATTAAATTAATGTGTTATTAATTTTTAGAAGCTAGAGTTGTTTAGTATATTGTCTTGTGGAAGTGTGAGAGGGGGTATGATCCAGGGGAGAGAGAGAGAGAGAGAAAGAGGTATCCATTGGCTGAAGGAGTGTTGTGGACGGAATCTCTTGGATTCTCCAGAATAATGATATGGGGTTAAAAATAATGTGGGTGTTGATTCCCCTCACTCCAGGGACGACACTATAAAGGAAATCCACGACAGTCGCATCTAGTCAGCTGCTTGGAGACCAAGAGGTGGGTCCCAAAGGAAAGGAAGATCCGGCTTCCTAATAGGGTGCGGCGCCGTGAACGGGGCACGGAGAAGGAACACGTATGGAGGCGACAGAAGCCGTGGCGGGGGATGAAACTGACATCCGACGACCACACGTTCTCAGGGGCAATCACAGGCTGCACGGGCTCTCCCCACCGAGGGAGGGAGGGCTTGGGAGTGGACATTGTAAAAGCAAAGGGACAAGCATAATAACATCAGTGATAACTAATGTGACCGAACGTCTTCGCGGCAGGGGTAAGACGCCCGTGTCATGACCCGTACGGCACCGCCCTCAGAGAGTATCAAGAAATTAAAGGTCCGAAATATTCGGGGAAGGGAACCTTCTGATGATCAGAAACCCCCTGCCGTGTTTTCTCCGAGTCAGAGTTTTCACGACATGCATAGATGCTGCAGTGTTTCACGTGCCAGGAGGTTTGGCACACTCGTGTCAATTGCAAAAGTGCTGTGCAGGTATGCAGATACTGCTCTGGAGCACACCCATACAGCCAGAACCCAAACATCAAGATCGATACGGACTTCAGGAGACCGAACGCCGACAGAACGTGCAGCAATTGCCTCGGCAACCAAGGCGCTAGATACCTCGGCTGCCCTGCCACCAAATCAGAAAGGAAGCAATGAAGATTGCCGTCACATCAATCTTACCGTATGCAAAGGGTCTAATCCCTACCAGCACCACCAGTCTTATGATATCAAATAATTCACAGTTGGAGGTCAACTGCAGGTCCTAAGATCCCAGGTAACCAACATTGAGGAGAAAAGCGACCAGATACAATAAACAAAGATAATAGCCGCCCAGCGCATCTTGGACGAATTTAACCTCGTCTAGCAGAAGATTGAGCAGAATGTGGCTCGAATGGCTGCAATCAAGACCGAGACGGAGGAGACTGACAAAGTTTCAAGAAGAAAGAGAACCGCTAGAACCGCTCAAGAAACAGCTATGAATGAAACATGACAAACAGACGATATCAAGAGCAAGTCCCAGACAAATGAGGAAGTAACAGATAAGGAAAAATGAAAGTGAAAACGAAAGCGAACAAGAATGCAGGGTTACAAGAAGGAGAGACTACACACCATCAAGGTCGAGAGTCCAAATCGTTCACGACACAAGAATTGAAAGTTTAAGAGAACACGACGATACGAAAACAGACCCAGACAAAAAAGAAACAAATTGAGTCTCAAGAGGGATAACGAATGGTAGACCACTTCCTGAAAGAAAAACACCATGAGACGGGGCGGGAACCCAACACCAAGCCTTATAAGTGTGCGACTCTGACCAGACATGTGAAACAACAAGGAATACATTTACACAGACACAGCTCAGGCGGCAACCAGTCTGAATCCAGAAAGAGAATGACGCAACTCTTATATCCTACAGAGAATGGCAGTATAAGGGCCCCAAATATTTATCAATCGAAAGTTCGCCGGTTGAACAGGGTCGGAACATCTGTTTCTTCAACACGCCAGCGAGCGAGGGAGCGATCTCTCAAAGTCAGCTAAATTAGGTCATAAAGAGGAATAATCAAGGTATATTGCATTATGTATTCGACAAGCAATACACAATTACTTAAACACACCGTAGGTTGCAGACAGAAAGACTTCATTGTGACTTGGCGATAACCTTACAGATAGCAAATACTCCCGTATGAAACGAATCAGTGACTATGCGTGTTATGTATTTTAGCAAACATGATTTTTTTCCATTCACTTTAAATGAGGTATACCTTTACAATGTTCTCCATGATGTAGCGAAATATGCATGAAATAAATGTTATTGTGAATTCTAGGTTTACATTCACAATGGGAATATATATATGTATATGGTTGTAAAGAAGAATGTTGAAAATGCCACAGACAAATACGTGATAAATCGAAATAATTTTAGAGAGGCTAAATAACAAAGACCACTTTCTAACCAACAACAACAACAACAAACAAGAGACAGTTAACTTGTGATCACATTATGAACAGATAATAGCTTGAGCATAATGTAGCGATAGGGCAGTTTTTGGTGAATGACATAGAGGGCAGATTGTAACAGTCTCAAAAGTCGAGAAAATCGACTTCATTGCACCGGTTTTATCCCATATGACTCGGTCTCTTTCAGCAGGCAGCCTGCTGAAAGCGGCGCACAAAACATTCACTCCGTAGCTCCAGCGACGACCCGCAGGAGTCTGAGAGATAAAATGCACTCGTGACCCGAAAAACATGACCCGAAATCGAACCCACAACCTCCAGAGTGCAAGGCACACAGCATGACTCTTTCTCCACGGAGACTTCATAGAGGTAAGCAAAACGAGATGACTCATAACATATCATACATTATAATGGTATGGATACTCTGTGTAAGTGAAATATGGTGTTTTAATGGAGCAATTTGAAGAAACATGATCAAGAAATGATGATGCGTATGATGATGATGATGGTGATGACGATGTATGTTATAGTACATCAACACACGCTGACTTACGTCGGCCTGCGTAATCCAATTCTTTACGGCCCTTTGTCATTTGATCATCTGAACACCGATACAGGCGGCAGTCATCTGTAAAGAACTCATAGTCCACAGGGTGGCATGAGTCCATACCTCGGCATTCTGGGTGTCAGACATACAGATGAATCAACTCAGTATGTAGGTTAGTCAACATCATCATGTGTCAAATATATTATTGTATGGTGTCAATAAATATAATTGTGTGGGTACTTTTGTTGCAGTAGGTGGACGATGTATTAATGCAATTTAATATAGAATAGCCAGGAGAGAAATTACATAAAGAATAATTTAAGAAAGAAGTTCAGTACAGAATTGCTAAAGAAAGAAGTTAAATGTAGAATAGCTAGAGAAAATAGTGACATGTAAATTAGCTAAACAAAGAAGTTAAATGTAGGTTAAATGTATAATAGCTATAGAAAGTGTTAAGTGAACAAAAGCTAAAAAAAAAAGAAGATAAACTTAGAATAGCAAAATATATAAAGTAAACGTAAGATAGCTAAAGAATAAATTTAAATATAGTATAACCCACAAACATTAAAAAAAAAAAAAGATAGCCCAAGAAAAAAGTTAAATGTAGAATAGCTAAGGAAATGTGCTACATTTAGAATAGCTAAAGAACGAGTGTAAATAGAGAATAGCGAAAGAAAGATTTTAAATGTAGAATAGCTTAAGAAAAACGTTAAATGTAGATTACCTAAAGAAAGAAGTTAAATGTAGAATTGCTAACGACAAAAGTTAAATGTAGAATATCTAAAAGAAAATAGTGAAATGCAAAATAGCAAAAGAAAGAAGTTAAATGTAGAAACGGTAAAGAAAGAAGTTAAATTTAGAATAGCTAAATATATAAGTTAAACTAGCTGACCCGGCCCGGCTTCGCCCAGTCCCTGGCGGTGATCAATCTATCTATCTGTCTGCCTGTCTGACTGAGAGAGAAAGAGAGAGAGAGAGAGAGAGAGAGAGAGAGAGAGAGAGAGAGAGAGAGAGAGAGAGAGAGAGAGAGAGAGAGACAGTTGAATTGCATAACTAAATTTGAAGTTACAAAATGTATATGTACAATTCTTTTTTACAATTTTCTTTACAATTTTGCGACAATGCTCACGACAATCGTCACTGTATGTGTGTGTAAAGTGTGGGAGTGTGTGTGGGTGGGCTCAGGATGTGTGGGTTGGCGGGGTGGGATTGTGTGGGTGGGTGGGGGATTTGTGTGTGGGTACGTGCGGGTTGTATGGGTTGGCGGGGAGATGTGTGTGTGGGTGGGGATGCGTGTTTGTCTAGGTGGTTGTGGGTGAGTGGGTGGAGGTTGATATGTTGATGGATGATTGATAGTGGGTAATAGGATGGGTGGGGGATATATGTGGGTGTGGGGATATGTGGTGGGTGGGAGATGTGTGCAGATGGGGTGGTTGTGGGTGTGGGGATGTGTGTGTGGGTGAGGGATGTGTATGGGTGTGGGATGTTTGGGTGGATGGGTGGGGAATGTGTGTGTGGGTGAGAGATGTGTGGGTAAATGTGTGTGGAGGATGTGTGTGGGTTGGGGGAGGGGTGCGTGATAGGTGTGGGTGATGGATTTGGGGATGTGTGTGTGGGTAGGGGATATGTATGGCTGGGTGGGGGTGTGTGTGGCTGGATGGAGGATGTATGTGTGGGTAGTGAGGGTGATTGTAGTTGGGGGATGTGTAGATGGGTAGGAGATGTGTGGAGAGATGTGTGTGTGGGTGAGGGATGTGTCTTTGAGATGTGTGTGGGTGTCGTGTTGCGTGGGAGGGGAGCTGGGTGTGGATAAAGGATGTATGTGTGGGTAAGTGGGGTGTGATTGGGTGTGCGGGTGGGTGAAGGATGTGTGTGAGGGTGGGGGATGTGTGTTTAGATGAGTGGTTGGGGTGTGTGAGTGTGGGTGGGTAGACAGGAGATGTATGTTTTGATGAGTGAGTGAGGGATGTGTGGGTGTTAGTGGTTGAGGGATAAGTACGTGTGTCTAAGGATGTGTGAGGGGATGAGTGTATGGGTTGGGGATGTATGTGTGGGTTGTGTGTGCGTGGATGGGAGGTGTGTGTTTGTGAATGAGGGATGTGTTGGTGGGTGGGGATGTGTGTATGGGCGGGAGATTGTGGTTGGGATGTTTGTGTATATGGGTAGGGGTGTGTGGTTAAGGGATGTGTGGCTGGGGGATGGGTGGGTGGAGGGTGTGTGGTTGGGTAGAGGATGTGTGGGTGGGTGATTGTATATGAGTAAGGGTGTGTGGTTAAGGGATGTTTGGTTGGGGGATGGGTGGGTAGAGGATGTGTGGGTGGGTAGAGGATATGTGGGTGGGTGAGTGTGTGTAGGTTAGGAGTTGGTGGGGGATGTTTGTAGGGGTGGGCTCGGGATCTGTGAGTGGGCTGGGGGAGATGGGAGATTATGTGGCTGGGTGCGGAATTTGTGTGTGGGTAGGTGTGGAATATGTGAGTTGACGGGGAGATGTGTGTGTGTGGGGAATGTGTGGCTGAGGAATGTGTGTTTGGCTGGGTGATTGGAGGTGTGTGGGTGGAGGAGGATATGTGAGTGAGTGATTGTTGGTGGGTAATGGGACGTGTAGAGGATATGTGTGTGGGTGGGTGGATGTGTGTGGGTGGGGGATGTGTGGGTTGAGGAATGTATGTGTGCTTGGGGTGTGGGTGGATGGGGTGTGTGGTGGGTAGGAGGTGTGTGTGGGTGGGGAGATGTGTAGGTGTAGGGATGTGGTGGATGGGTAGGGGCATGTATGTGTGTGTGGGTATGTGTGTGGTTGGGTGGTGGAGTTGGAGTGAATGGGACATGTGTGGGTGGGTGGTTGATGTGTCTCATAACATAGTAATATGCATTGTTTATGTTTACAAAATTCATGTGACAATGGTTTTTTCCTATGCACTGTTGATGAAAGAAAGATGAGTGATTGGAAGGGCCGAATGTAAGACGGGCCTGCATGTCCAATTTGTTACCCTTTGAAAATAAAGTCTGTTCGTTCATTCGTTCTATCTATCTATCTATCTATCTATCTATCTATCTATCTATCTATCTATCTATCTATCTATCTATCTATCTATCTATCTATCTATCTATCTATCTACCTACCTACCTACCTATCTATCTATCTATCTATCTATCTATATATCTGCCTGCCTGCCTGCTTGCCTGTCTGCCTACCTACCTACCTACCTACCTCTATCTATCTATCTATCTATCTATCTATCTATCTATCTATATCTCTATCTGTCTGTCTATCTGTCTGTCTGTCTGTTTGTCTGTCTGTGTTCGGACCGTTCCCGTTACAAATATAGATAGAATAGAAGAATAGATAGATTGATAGTAGAAAATATGATTGGAAGAGATCTATCTAAAGTAAACTTACCAAGATATCACGAACAGCCAATAAATGGTGTGCGGTTGGTTGACTGCAGAGTACTGCAAACGATATGCAACTAACTTTCTCTCACAAACAATTACTTTTTTTTTTTTTTTAACGAACGAAAACCTTTATTTTCAAAGGGTTAAGAATTGGGCACCCAGGCCCGTCCTACATTCTGCCCTTCTTCTCTATTTCCTCTCATATATTCTTTCATTCAACATCTCTTATGAAGCAATTCCTTGACAACGAAAGAACAACATGCATGAAAAAAAAAACGCATGAACAGACACTCGTTGAGGCAATGTTTAACATGGGCATCATGAATACCCAGCGAGGGTGTAATGCGCCATACATATGAGAATGTTTAAACAAAAAAATTGTATGAGCTGTTGAAGAAAAATAAAAAAGATGAGTTAGAAAATTTTCACTATTTGAATAGATGCCTTAAAGATTTTATCATTGTGTATTATAACTGATATGCCTGTAAATAACTATGGAGAAACAGTTTATATAGCGTTGATAACAATGCAACAATCTATATATAAAATATATAGCAATGCTATTAAAAGTTATGCCCCTTGATATAACTTTCCTTAAGTTAAGTCCCCTCTCTATATATAAATTATAATGTAAATTAAAATATTAAATTGTATTAAGTAAGTAAATGTTTGTACACTAACAAACTATGACAGTTGGCGTCACGGGAATGAGAAGAAAACATGTAGAAAATGGCATCTCAATCGGATGGACCGTTCGCGAACGCATCAATAACATCCCGACATACATTGCCTTTTATAGACATAGATGTAGAATTGTTAAATAAATAAGTTAAATATAGAATAGCTAAAGAAAAAAAAACCATAAATGTAAAATATCTAAAGAAAATAGTGAAATGTAAAATAGCAAAGGAAAGAAGGTAAATGTAGAATTGATAACGAAAGAATTTAAATGTAGAATACAAAAGACAGAAGTTCAATACAGATTAGCTAAAGAAAGAAGTTACATGTTGTCAGAGTGTTGAGGGAATAGGGACAGGACATAGAGAGGACAAGGGACAGAATAGAGTCAAGGACTACAGAGATAAGGATAGACAGGACATGGGTCAGGACACAGAGATGTCATAGACAGGACATCTGCAGGACAGTAGAGAGATTAGAGACAGGACATTGGTGGGGATAGGACACCGACAGGACAAGACCTAGTGGTATGAGGGGACTTAAGTTCACGGGGCACTGTCCTAAACTGACCAGACGGCATTACACTGAACGACCCAACACAACACGAGCGGACTAACGCACTACGTGACTGGTGAGACAGCCCGAGTTGTCACGAGAAACACGTGGTCTAGTACCACGAGACGAACTGACCAGTTTGAAAGCGTCAGACGGGACTCAGACAGTTTTAGAGGAAGGATCGTTGTGTGTTCTGGAGCCAGTGTATAGCTTTTGCGGGAGTGCTAGTTGAAGATATCGAGTAATTGTGTGCAGGGCTTGTGTAATTGGCTGAGTGCTATAAGTGTTTATAAGGCGGCAATTTGTACATAATGATTTCACTGCCTTGGGTGTATATTGTGACAATGATCAGGTTCTTCTGAATTAAAACGTGTATGCCATATGCATGACTGATGTTTTCTTGAGTGCGTATGAAGGATTTGAATACATGCGTGCATGTAAGACGTTGGCACATGTATAATAAATGAAAACGATGAAATGTAAAAATAAAAGCCAAAGAAAGAAGTAAAATTAAAAATATTTAAGGAAACAAGTTAACTACTAAGAATAACTACATAAATTAAATGTAGAATAGCGAAAGACAAAAGTAAAATAAAGAATTACTAAAGAAAGAAGTTAAAAATAAAATAGCGAAAGAAATCAATTAAATGTAGAATATCTAAAGAAAACAATGAAATGTAAAATAGCAAAAGGTAGAAGTTAAATGTGCAATAAATAAAGAATGAAGTTAAATGTAGAGTAGCAGAGGAAAAAAATTCAATACAGAATAACAAAAGAAAACCTAAAGTTAAATATTGAATAGCTATAGAAAGAAGTCCTATTCATAATAGGAAAAGAAACTAGCTAAGTGGAGAATAGATAAAGAAAGAAGTTGAACTTAGAATATGAAAAGATGCAAATTAAACGTTGAAAAGCTAAGAACGAGGTTAAATGTAGAATTGCAGAAGTAAAAAACATGCAAGAAAAACGTGAAATGTAGAATAGCCAATGACATAATTAAATGTAGAATAGCTAAAGAAATAATTAAATGTAGAATAGCTAAAGAAAGAATTATATGCTGAATAGATAAAGAAGTCATTAAATACAGAATAGCTAAAGAAATAAGTTAAATGTAGAATAGACATATAAACAAGTTTAATGTAGAATAGCAAAAGAAAAAAGTTAATTGTAGTATAGCTGAAAAAAAGAAATTAAATATAGAATCGCTAAAGAAAGAAATTAAATCTAGAATAGCTAAAGAAAGAATGTACTTTTAGAATAGTCCAAGAAAAAAAGTTAAATGTAGAATAGTCACTGAGGAGCTCTTTCTTTCTAATTCGGAACGACTACTCTGGTCATTTGCTTTTATCGTGAT
Organism: Cepaea nemoralis; assembly: GCA_014155875.1. NCBI lineage: Eukaryota > Metazoa > Mollusca > Gastropoda > Stylommatophora > Helicidae > Cepaea > Cepaea nemoralis. The sequence goes on from JACEFZ010004145.1 coordinate 431,230, forward strand.
AAACTGAGTGTCTGTCACTAAAGCTCGCTGAATTAGCTGCCTGATTCGCTTTCTGGGCATGTTACGTATTTCTGTAGCGCTAAAGTTTCCAGTTTAAAAATGTGTAACTTTCTTTGTTGATGATATACTGATGATGATGGTGGTGGTCATAATGGTGTTAATTACGATCATGATAATAATAACGGTTATGAATTTGATGTTGGTTATAGTAATGGTTACAATGGCGATGCTCATGATAATGATGATAATGGTGATCATTATAATGATACAATAATACTTACTATAATGGTTATAATAGTCATTATACTGATGTTGATGATGATGATGATGATGATGATGATGATGATGATGATGATGATGATGATGATGATGATGATGATGATGATGATGATTGTTATACAGTGATACTAATAATAATAATATTGATGGTGTTGGATTGTGTAGTATAAAAACTCATAATGCATTACATCCTTCTTTTAACACATGGTCCACTTCGTTTCTATACCCTATTGTACAAACATAACGGCTACAGCCGCCTATATTGTACCCGGCATTTGTCCCCATCCTGGTAATCTAGAGATCAGAAATACAGCTGAATGTTCTCAGTCTGTAGGTTAGTTATCACCATCATTACGTGCCAAATGTATTATTTACGATGGTTCTGATGAATGTGATGATGATCATGTTGATGGTGATACAGATGGTTTTCCTGATGGTGTAAAAATGATGGTGATTATGCTTATGATGATAATAACATGATAATTATGATGATGATGATGATGATGATGATGATGATGATGATGATGATGATGATGATGATGATGATGATGATGATGATGATGATGATGATGATGATATTGATTGTGGATAAAGGTTATAATTGTAATCATGATAGTGATGTGGTGATGATGATGATGGTGAATCGTATACTTATGAAATGCACACTATCTTACCTTGTGTAATAAACGCATGGTAAACTTGGTTTCCTGACCGTTTGCTACAAACAAACCGTTTACAGTCGTCCATAGTGTAATTGGAGCCCACGGGATGACATTTCTCCCCATCCCGACATTCTAGAGGTCAGAAGTACAGCTAAATCAGCTCAGTTTGTAGACCTAGTCATCAACATCAGCACGTGCCAAATACAATAGTTGGGCGCAGAAACAATTCCAAACTATTTGATACTTTATTAACAGCAGATAGAAGAAGATTTATACAACATGAAGCATATTTTCTGCAATATATCTATGTCAAGCCAAGAGCCGGAAAGAATGTTCAAAGATATAATGAACTAATTCTGTTGTACAGAAGTGAATCATTGACAGCGACGAATTAGTGGATTTGTAGTTTCTTAGAAGAATGATGTGATCACTGTCAAAGGAAAACAATATTAGTGAAGATGTTTTGAAAGATGTTGACCCACAATGATTACTCCTATGGAAAAAAAAAATTAACATTCTTTAGGCATGTCTCGAGAAGGGGAAAAGCTGGAAAACGTTCGTGACAACATGAAAGCTGGAGTACAACGTGACAACAGGAAAGCTGGAGTACTTCGTGACAACGGGAAAGCTGGAGTATATCGTGACGACAGGAAAGCTGGAGTACGTCGTGACAAGGGGAAAGGTGGAGTACGTCGTGACAACAGGAAAGGTGGAGTACGTTGTGACAAAGAGAAAGCTGGAGTACATCATGAAAAGGGGCAAGCTGACGGAGAGGTAGGGGGAGAAAGAGAGAATAGTGGCTGGGCAGCTGTGCATTAAAGCATGAAGGAATATCAGTATCGTAAGCGACTAGAAGTCCACGAGATAGACGGCAGCAGACAGATAAGTTCATCAACGGCACGCGGCATGCAATATTTGAAGGAGGAAAAGCGACGAAACCAGGAGAACCATCAACGCTGATCCAGTAAACAATGTCAGCGTTGGGTGGTTGAGATCCCCCTCAGTGGACACCCGCACAAGGTATTTGGGTTGCAGATGTGCCTAAGTTGGGGGGACTGGTTCACGCGCGCGAAGACTGATCTAAATATTAAGGGCGCGTAATCTTTTGCAGAGAATGTTGGTAGTAGCTCAATGATAGAACATAACTGGAAATAATGCAGCTGCCGGAGAACATCGTTATGGAGTATGATGTAAATTGTGTATACTGACTAATCAGTGCACGTAGATGAGGCATAGAGGTAGAGATTCACATCTGGATTGAGTAACTAGGTCATCACAAAGCAGAACACCTTCAGACACGACAGCCAGCATGTTAATCTTCTGGAAGTTCAGTCTGGATATTTCTGGCATCAGTTGTTGACACACAGAGCCATCACATCTAGAAGAGCTGAAGTACATGTACTGTCCGAACCGGGCCTTTGTTGGTGGAAATGAAAAGGTATGATGGCTGGCCTCCAGTAGGCACTCTGAGGTTGAGGAGGGAAGAAGTGAAACTATCAATATGTGATGGACGAGGACACACAAATTAACGACGCAAAGGTTAATAGGGATCGGAATCACGCTCAGCACTAGCCGGATTGGTCCTGATAGAGGACGGGCAGCGACGTGTGTAATAGGGATATACACTGACACGATGAATATTGGTTGGTGGTCTTGTGTTAATGATAACAGAGATTACTGGGCATTCGTGTGTTAGAGATAGTATAGATTGTAAGACACTCGTATGTTAGAGATATAGATTGTTGGATATTCGTGTGTAAGAGATAGTATAGATTGTGGTACACGTGTCTGTTAGAGATATTATAGGTTGTTGGACATTTGTGTGTTAGATATAGTATTGATTGATGGACTTTCGTGTCTTAGAGATATTATAGATTATTGAACATTTGTGTGTTAGAGATATTATAGATTGTTAGACAATCCTGTGTTAGAGATAGTATAGATTGTTGGATATTCGCGTGTAAGAGATTGAATAGATTGTTGGACAGTAGTGTGTTATTGATAGTATAGATTGTTGAACATTCGTGTGTTAGATATAATATGAATTGTTGGAAATTTGTGTTTTAAAAATAATATAGAATGTTTGAAATACACGTGTCCGAGATAATATAGATTGTAGGACATTCGAGTGTTAGAAATTAAACAAATTGTTGGACATTCGAGTGTAAGAGATAATATAGATAGTGTGGCAATAAATGAATGTTTTAAAGCTGATCAATGGCCCCGCACTTTGTAAGTTGGATCTATGGTCCCTGTAACAATGCATGAGGAACAAGTGAAAGTAGCAATGTTAGTTATCATGTATGAGGTGAGAGTAAGGCATAGTTGGCACCAAGGTTAATTATTAGAACCAGATAACGGGGGAGCCCCAAGACAATGGTATTATAGAAGCACGCACGAGTCAAGATTAGAATCGCCGGTGGAAAAGTAAAACGTGCTGGTAGACGGATAGACAAAGGGAAAACCCAGAAAGGTAATGTTTTTGGAAATCGGTAATTGGGATCAAGGGTGAAAAAGAGGCCCATGGGGGATCCCAAGGAGGCTGAATTAAGACAGACGTTTGTGCAAGTTGAGGGTAGTTGAGATTTGGACTAAGTTATGGAGACTTGGCGAGGCACCCAGTGTGGGCAAGATAGAGGAAAACTTGGCACCAGCGTTAGACTCGGTGGAGTTGCATTCTGACATGGAGAAGATTCCAGCGCGACAAGTTATGTTACAAGGCCAGTAGACGGCAGTATTGTGTACTTACCTGTGCTATGTTTTCCATGGGATGGTGCATATTTATCATGTATATTCATCAGTAATAAAGTTTCCATGTTTGTGGAAAACCGGAGTTCTCAAGTGCTTAATAGCTGTTCAAAAGTATTCCTGCAGAGTATTCGTACAGACATACGCCTGGGCATAATCATTTCTATCTACCAGCACTTCTATCTGTGATAGTCCCTTACAGTCTATTGTAGTTCCCTGGATCCGTACAGTGGATCGTAGACCTATGTCTCCGTATAATGTACTGGTGGTGGATGGACTTAAGGGTTGCAGTTGATTCAATAACTCAGTCTTGCAAGACACGACCAGATGTGATTAAGTGCTTCCCCCTCCTGTCTACATATCACTTCCAGTACAATGCATGGTCTCTAGTTACTCAATGCAGGTATTTGTACAGGGTTGTTGTGTTCGCAGTATGCATCTTGTTCTCTGATCCATGGGGTGTTGGTTCTTGATGCTGTCTTTAGTGTTGACATCTAAACATAAACAGCTCTTACACTTCTGCATGTAGTAATGTAAGCAGCCATTGTTGTTTGTATTGATATAATCCCTATGTCATCGGGATATCGCAGATTGTGTTCTTTCCTCGACTACAGGATTTGTATGTATCTTTCTTATTCTTCTTTGGGGCGCATATGAAGGAATTAGCTATATTCCCACAATGTTGAAGAATTGGCCACGAAAGCCGACTATCATGATCTTCTTGACTATCTCCTTTCACGCATTTTGTAATGTCAGAGATGGGCGGTTGTCGTAATAAGTGTCGTCGCTGGGGTGAGGGGAATCAACACCCACATTCTTTTAACTCCATATCAGTATCTTGAGGATCTCCTGGATCTCTGTCCACAAAACCCCATCAGTCTTTGGATCTCTCTCTCTCTCTCTCTCTCTCTCTCTCTCTCTCTCTCTCTCTCTCTCTCTCTCTCTCTCTCTCTCTCTCTTCTTCTTCTTCTTCTTCTTCTTCTTACCACTGGACCATGCCCCCTCTCCTTCATTTCCAAAACATACTACACAACTCTAGCTTCTAGGAAAATGACAAATTAATTTAATAAAGAAAAGTGTCATGTATGTGCAAAGTGTGTGTGTAGAATGTCTGTCGTATAATCTAGGGTGTATGCAGAATCAGACCGAACAGCTCAGGATCGAAGTCTGCTGTTACTGGTGGTATTGTAAGTATCTTCACTCTAATATGATGAGAACCACCAAGGAGGAATCACTCTTCGATGATCGTCGGTTCCTGCTCAGCAGAGGTCAGGTTCTTGCAGACCTTCTGGGTTATGGGCCCATTGCAAAGGCCGCTGAGTAAAAACTGCCTTCAATGATCAAGCCATAATCTTCTTCTATGACTTTTCTGCTAGTCTTTTTGGAAAACATAGTGGAACCATATATTTATTCCCGTCTGAAATCGAGACCACTAAATCACACAATGGACAAATGTCCGCCGATGTAAATCAACATAAGACAGTGTGGTCTCTTTCCGTAGTCAGAACAGGAACATCAAACACGTCATTGTTGCCTCACAACATTTGGTCGACTCCCGCCAAAATTGTTTGTCCAGACTGTTTCAAAACTGTGTCTGAATAACGTCACAAATCTGACTAAACACAAGGCGTCGAGAAGCTATTTTCTTTTCTCCTTTTCCGACTCGATGTAAACAACCTGCCGGCCGTCCCGCTTTGTTCTGGGGAATTGTTCCCGGTACTCCAAAAAGTCTTGCCATCTTGTGATCTGGAGAAATCTTTCCCCCACAACAAAAGATCTTGCCGACTTTCATCAAGACAGCCTGTCCCCAACATCAAAGAATGGGGGATACATGTAGACGAATGGCGCGACAGTCTTTCATCGATCAACAACTCCAAGAATTCCGCGACAGCGGTGTCATCATCCTATGTAAGACATATTTGTTACATTTTCTCTAGGCAATACTAAAGCTGAGGCTAACTTCCCAGGTCTCACAATAAACAACGTATATTTTAACAAGATTTAATTGTCTAGAGGAAGCATATTTTACACATCAGCATCTGGAAGTTGGGACATCATGACCGGAGATTGTATATCTAGCTGTAGTCTATTCTCATTGAAAGTGGGAAGAAGAAGAAGAAGAAGAAGAAGAAGAAGAAGAAGAAGAAGAAGAAGAAGAAGAAGAAGAAGAAGAAGAAGAAGAAGAAGAAGAAGAAGAAGAAGAAGAAGAAGAAGAAGAAGAAGAAGAAGAAGAAGAAGAAGAAGAAGAAGAAGAAGAAGAAGAAGAAGAAGAAGAAGAAGAAGAAGAAGATGAAGAAGAAGAAGAAGAAGAAGAAGAAGAAGAAGAAGAAGAAGAAGAAGAAGAAGAAGAAGAAGAAGAAGAAGAAGAAGAAGAAGAAGAAGAAGAAGAAGAAGAAGAAGAAGAAGAAGAAGAAGAGGAAGAAGAAGAAGAAGCTGCAGCAGTAACAGTAGCAGCAGCTGCAGTAGCCGAAAAAGAAGATGCGGAAGAACAAAGGATGTGGGCTAGAAGGAGCGTATAGATGGATGACAAGAAGGAGGGGGAGAAGAAGAAGGAGATGAAGAATAAGAAATAGGTGGAGGAGTAGGAGTAGATACGAGGGGGAAGGGATGAAGATAATTATGAGGAGGTGGAAGATGAAGAAACGGAGAAGGTATTCTTTTGTCAACAGCCTCCAGCCCATGGTCAAAGGCAATGAAACATATATGTATATACAACCTACTCGGTTCCGTTAGAGTCATTTGAGCTCCCGATCCGTTCTTTGTGCATGTGTATTGTGAACAGTTGTAGGTGTCGTTATCTCCCACATCATAACATTTTCCATTCCATGAGCACCCTGTAACAACGAAATAAATTCTTTGTTATCATAAATAATAATTGTTGTTATCATAAACAATACATGTTATATATCCCGATCATAATACACAATCAGACGGAGCACCCATGACTAAGATCAGAACAGAAATTACGACAAGCACTAACTGCATTATATCAATCCTGAGATAATAATAGCAAAGAACATGCTTAACCAAGTTGTTACACTTAAATACCTAGGAATAATTATACCATCAGTTGTTGAAATACAGTCATCACATCTAGAAAAGCTGTAGTCCCTGTACTGTCCGGGCCAGGCTGTGATTGATGGAAATGAAAGGGCCTGATGGCTTGCATCCAGAAGGCACTCTTAGGTTCAGGAAGGGAGAAGTAAAACTGTCTACACGTGATGGACGATGACACACAAGTCAATGACGTAATGGCTAATACGTCTGTGAGACCTGGACACTTACTAAAAAAACCTGAACAGCGCATAAATGCCTTTGAACATAAATGTTATAGACGAGTTCTAAGAATATCTTGGGTAAAGAAAAGAACAAATGCACTCATATTTCAAGAGCTGAATATTGAAGAGGGTTGGCTATTAAAGACGATAAAACAAAGAAAATTGAAATATTTTGGTCACTTGAAACGTCATGAAAGTTTGGAGAGAACAATAATGTAGGGGTATATGCCTGGGAAGAGAGGAAAAGGAAGGCCAAAGAGAAGATGGGCGCAGGATTAGGCGGATGATCTCCAGATGGGTGTATCGGACGCGGGACATCTTGCTTATGATCGAGAGGTTTTCCGGAAGGTTGTTATGGGAGCGAGGTTCTGCAAAGGACATGCTACTGAATGAATGAATGAATGAATGCATGAATAAATGAATGAATGAATGAATGAATTAATTAATTAATTAATTAATTAATGGCTAATGGGAATAGAAATCACGCTGAAAGCTAGCAGGGCTGGTCCTGACAGAGGACGCGCACCGATGTGTGTAACCGTCTATACACTGTTACGATGCGTATTTGTTTGCGTCCTTGTGTAAATGATCACACAGACTGTTGGACATGCCTGTGTTAGAAACAGTATAGATTGTTGGACATTCGTGTTATAGATAGTATTGGTTTTTGGACATCCGTGTATAAGAGATAGTGTAGATTGTTGCACATGCATCTGTTAGAGATATTATAGGATTTTCGACATTTGTGTGTGAGATATATTATAGGTTGATGTACGTTCGTGTCTTAGAGATATTATATATTTTTGGACATTCGTGTGTTAAAGATGTTATAGATTGTTTGACATTTGTGTGGCAGAGATAGTATTGATTGTTTGACATGCGTATGTTAGAGATTTTATAGAATTTTGGACATGCGTGTGTTAGTGATAGTATTAGGCCTAATTGTTGGACATTCGTATGCCATCGATCATATATATATATATATATAATATTATCCCTAGATCAGGAAATCAACGTCCGGATTGGTAAGGCAGCAACAACAATGAATAGGTTAAGAAAAAGAGTCTGGGAGAACAGGAAGCTTACTGCCAAAACAAAAGTCCTTGTCTATCAAGCCTGTGTCCTTAGTACTCTTCTCTATGACAGTGAAACCTGGACAACTTACTCACACCAAGAGAACAATTTAAACAGCTTTCATATGCGGTGTCTGCGAAGAATTCTTGGTATTAAGTGGCAAGACAAAATCACAAATACTGAAGTATTGGAAAGATCAGGTTGTGTGACAGTTTATTCCATGCTCAGTCTTCGTAGACTTAGATGGATAGGACATCTTAGGAGGATGGATGATGGTAGAATACCAAAGGAAATCTTTTTTTGGTGAATTACAGATGGGTAAGAGATCTCAAGGTCGGCCTCTACTACGATACAAAGATGTGTGTAAGCGGGACATGATTGATACAGGCATTGATTATGCACATTGGGAGCAAGTCGCCGCTGAACGTGTTGCATGGAGGGCAAATATCAGAAATGGAATAAAGTCAAAGGAGAAAATTATTGCAGAAAAGTCACACACCAAGCGTTTGAGACGTAAGATGGTGCATGATGGTGGAAATGACCACGTGTTCACATGCACCCACTGTGAACGGACATTTACAGCGCAAATTGGCCTTATCAGTCACACTCGCTACCGCCATAGTTAAAAGTTATTATGCCTTTTTATAGCACAAACTATCGTCTGTCAAGACGGCAAGGTGCCAATGAATGATATATATATTGTTTGACATTCGCGTGTCCTAGATAATATAGATTGTATGACATTCGTGTTTTAGAGATAAACTAAATTTTTGAGCCATCCTGTGTAAGAGATAATATAAATAGTTTGACAATAAATGCATGATATATAGTTGATCAATAGCCCCGCATTATGTAAGTTAGATCTATGGCTCCGTATAATGTACTGGTGGTGGATAGATTTGAAGGTTGCAATTGATTCAACATCTCAGTATTGAAATATACGGTCATATGAGATTAATTGTTTCATCCTCCTGTCCATAGTAGCACTTCTAGTACAATGCATGCTCTCTTGTTACTCAATGCAAGTGTTGTAAACGGTTGTTGTGTTCTCTGTCTGCATATTGTGTTCTGTTCCCTGGGCTGTGGGTTCTTGATGTTGTCTTTAGTTTTGATATGTTAACATAAACAGTTCTTACAGTTGTGCATATAGTCCAACGAAGCGGACATTGTTGTTTGTCTTGATATAAGTCCTATGTCATCGGCATATCACAGATTTTTCCCTCGACTATAGGATCTGCATTTTTCTTTCGTATCATTCTTTTGGGCGTGCAAGAAGGAATGCGCTATATTCCCACAATGTTGCAGAATTGGTCACGCAGGCCGTATAAATTTATGTCCTTCTTATCTCTCTCCTTCCGTGCATTCTGCAATGTCAGAGATGGGTGTCATCAGCCCATGGACAACTTCTCTGTTATGGTGCTTTCTAGACAATACAAAAGTTGAGGCAACCGTCCCAGGTCTCTCAATAAATGACACACGTTTTAACATGATTTAATTGTCAAGAGGAAGCACATTCTGCACATCATCATCTCGAAGTTCGGACACCCTCACTATGTCTCATTCTCATTGAAAGTGAGAAGAAGAAGAAGAAGAAGAAGAAGAAGAAGAAGAAGAAGAAGAAGAAGAAGAAGAAGAAGAAGAAGAAGAAGAAGAAGAAGAAGAAGAAGAAGAAGAAGAAGAAGAAGAAGACGACGACGACGACGATGATGATGATAATGATGATGATGATGATGATGATGATGATGATAAAGCTGCAGCTGTTACAGTAGCAGCAGCTGCAGTAGTCGAAGAAGAAGATGATGAAGAAGAAAGGATGTTGGTGAGGAGGAAGGTAGAAATCGATGAGGAGAAGTAGGAGGAACGAGGAGAAGGAAAAGAAGAGATAGATGAGGAATGAGAAGGAGGTGGAGGAATAGGAGTAGATACGAGGAGCGGAGGATGAAGATAAATAGGAAGAGGTAGAAGATGAAGAAACAGAAACGGTATGTCATTGTTGACAGTCTCCAGCCCATGGTCAAAGGCATTGAAACATATATGTATTTATAACCTACTTTGTTTTGTTAGAGGCATCTGAAGCTCCGAAGCATTCTTGCACGTGTATTCTGAACAGGTGTAGTTGACGGGCTGTCCAACATCATAACATTTTCTTTTCCATGAGCATCCTGTACCAACGGAACAAAGTCTGTGTTATCATGAACAATTACTGTTGCTATCATAAATGCTAAGTGTTGTTATCGTAAACAATAAGTGTTACTATTATAAACAATATATGTTACATATCCCAATTATAGTCGTTAGTCGTTAGTCGTTGGTCGTGGTTCCAACTTCACGGCAACGGGTTGGCCCCATACTGCTCAGTTCCTGTGCCAGTGAATATCACACAAAATGTTCCTCACTGCCAAAAGTGAACAATGGAACAGACAGGAGTATTGGCAAGCCAACAGCCCGCACAGGTACACTGTGCATAATGCCGCCGCCAGGATGCCAACACAATAGTCCTCCATGAAAAATACAGTTCATCGTTGATGGAAATGGCAGTCACCAGAAAGACATCATTGACCTGAGTTTTATCCCACATGGCTCGGTCTCTTTCCACAGGACGACCCGCCGAAAGTGCCGCACAAAGCACGAACTCCATAGCTCCAGCGGCGACTCCCAGGAGTTTCCTGAAAAATGCACTCGTAAGCCGAAAAGGCAAACCAGTCAATCCAGCAACAACCGGCCGCCATCATTCCGAACATGCAGTTCACGCTACACACAACCGCGGACAGATGAAAAAGCATTCCACACAAAGCTCACAGCTCACAGTGTCTCCCCACACACTCACTCAGTAGCAGGGCGGCAGAACCATATCCTCCTTAGTCGCCTCTATCGACATTCATGGTAGGCAACAGCGTTACTACTCTTTGCTCTCCCGTATGGGCCCCGGCAACACACGGGCGATCCCAATTATAATAAACATTCAGTCCGGGCATGCGTCATTGAGATCAGAACAGAATAGGACAAGCACTGACTGCATTTTATCAAATACTAGCTGACCCGGCCCGGCTTCGCCCAGGCCCTGGAGGGGATCTATCTATCTATCAGTCTGTCTGTCTGCTTGTTTGTCTGTCTGTCTGGCTGACCCGGCCCGGCTTCACCCAGTCCCTGGTGGGGAGCATCTCATTTAATTCATATAAGTAGTCATATAAGCTCTCCCGTTCCCGACTATCTGTTTGTCTGTCTATCTGTCTGTCTGTCTGTCCCGGCCCGGCTTCACCCAATCCCTGGTGGGGAGCATCTCATTTAATTCATACACGTAGTCATATAAGCTCTCCCGTTCCCGACTGTCTGTTTATCTGTCTGTCTATCTGACCCGGCCCGGCTTCACCCAGTCCCTAGTGGGGAGCATGTCATTTAATTCATTCATATAAGTAGTCAAATAAGCTTCTATTCCCGACTATCTGTCTGTCTGTCTATCTATCTGACCCGGCGTTGTTTCGCCTGTAAACAGTAACTTAAAAGAATGTCCTTCCACACACCATTCATTATTTTTAATGAAAACTGTTTTTATTCACCGACATGACAGTTGATAAGTTTTGTAAGCAGAAATAGATGGGTTACAATGTTATGCATTATGCATTATTTTTATGCAAACTTTGAAAATGCCTTAAAGATTTTATCATTATTTATTATAACTCATATGCCTAAAAATAACTATAGACAAAGAGTTTAATAATAGTGCAAGTAAGTCTAACAATATGACTATAAAGTATATAGAAATGTTATTAAAAGTTATGCCCCTTGAAATAACTTTTCTAGAGTGAAGTCCCCCTGCTATATAGACATTATATCAGTGTTTCCCAACGTGGGGCCCACGCCCCACAAGGGGGCAATTCGACTGTTAAGGGGGGCAATTCGAAAATGGAAGAAATCGGCTGAATATAACAAAACGGGGAGACTTGAGACTGAAGTTAACTAAATTGGAACCTGACATAAGATCTCTTTGCAGCAAGCTTCAAGCGCAAGGATCTCACTAAATTTAAATAATAAATAATTACTAATAATTAAAATAATATAGAAAAATCTTTCATTAAAATTATTTTGTACTTGAATTTCGGTTCTCCATTATATGTTTTGAAAATTTACTTACTGTGTTTGCTCAATAATTACCTAGTGATTTCTTCCTAAAACCTATCATTCAAGTTTCTTTAGTGAACATTTCAATTTTTGAATATTAAAAATTTGTTGAGGGGGGCGTGGTGCGGGGGAAGGGGGGGGGGGGCAATATGAATTTTAGAAATGCTTAAGCGGGGCATGGCACAAAAAAGGTTGGGAAACACTGCATTATATAATGAAAATGAAAAAGTAACTGTTATTAAATAAGTCGAAGATTTTACACTAAGAAACTATTATAGTCGGTTGCACAGGAATGAAAGGAAGACGTGTAGAAAATTTCATCTCAATCGGATGTACCGTTATCGAACGCATCCAATACATAAATCCCAACAAACACACAAACAAAGCCACATTCTGTTTTATAGATATAGATGAGATAATAGTTAGTTAGTCGAAAGATCATCCTCATTGCCCATCGAACCATTCAGTCCATAAGTGCTCGGATCCCCTCCTCAGCAAATCCAGCAGCGTGTAGCGGCTAACGACACCAGTTCTGTGTTGGTTTATCAATCTTCTTTGGCTTCCTGCGTAGTGTTCTTGTTTGGCCACCCCTCTTTTAATTTGCTGTTCTCGCAGTCTGGCCATGGTTGTAGATTCACAGTCATCACTTGGTTCACGCAAAAGTCTTACTTTTCGTAGAGCATTCAGAACGTCAGCCTGGTCCATGGCGCGTCCGCCCTCCACCTTAGCCTCACTTGCGAGCTTGTCAGCCCGCTCATTTCCTTGTACTCCCGCATGCCCTGGCACGAAGATGAAACTAATCTTTGCCAGCCGAGACCGCTCCAGAGGCAGCAACCATTCTCTTCGGATCGACCCCTCCTCTATCCTCTTGATCATGTTCATTGAGTCGCTAAGGAAACATGCCCTAGTGAATGTCTGTGTCTCGAGCCATGTTATTGCTTTTCTTACTGCCATGACTTCCATGGTCAGGCTACTTGTGGTTTCAGTGAAAGCACCAGAGTCCTTCACAATTCTCAATCCGGCCCGAGCCGTAAAAGCCCATGAGCTTCTCACATGTCGGACGACCGACCCATCTGTGTAGATGACAGCATCACCGTCTAGCGAATTCTCGAAAATCAACGCTTGTACTTCAGCCTCCACAGCAGCCGGATTTTCTTGTCTGCATTTTCTATCTAGTTGGATGCAAACTGAAAAGGATGTGCAGAAATCTGTTGACACTTGTACCCACTCCTCGCCAGGTTCTAAGTCCTCAAGTGAACACACACCTGTTGAAGAATGTCTTCGGCTTGACCCATCCACGACCGTCCTCTTTTTAACCTGCTGCCCTTCACCTTCATAATTTCACTATGCAGTGGATGTTGTGTGTTTGCGTTAACTCTGAGGTAGGCGCGTGCTCTGCAGACTTGTATTCTGTCTTCAATGGTTGGAAAATCAAGAAGGTAGCGCATCGCCCTGCATGCTGTATCTCTTGTACATCCAAGAATAATGCGCATAGCTTCATTCTGTATCCTTTCCATCCTTTCTATCTGCTTACGGCTGAGAGTCAGGATTGCCATTGCATACTCAAAAACAGACATGACCAGTCCCTCGTACAGAAGACATAGATGGCGCTGCTCACAGTTTGCTGCCGCCATCACCCGCATCGCAGCCAAACCCCGCTTGGCCTTTGTTATCACCTGGTCTATGTGCTCATTATAAGCAAGGCTTCGATCAGAATCGTATCCCCAGGTAATTCATTGCCTGCGTTCTTTCCACCGTCTCTGAACCCAGCTTTACAGTTGGTGTTGGAGTGTTGACAATATGATTATTCAACGAGAACCAAGTCACTGTTGCCTTTGTTGGGTTGACCATTGCCCCAGCTTCATCACACCAAGTACTTATGCGATTGAGTTCGGTTTGTAGTTCCACAGCAACCTGCTCTCTATCCTTACCCTGACGATACACTAAAACATCATCGGCATATGACAATGTCCTGCCAGGTCCAGTGACCTGCTCACTGGTGATTCTCACTGTGTAGGCGTTGAACAGTACCGGAGATAATGGTGATCCCTGTGGTAGGCCAGGATATATTGTTGTTGGTTCCGAAGTCCAACTGCCACATCTAAAAACTACTTTCCGTTGAAAGAGGGCTGCAGCGATCCAACTAAGGAGGAATGGGCTTACTTTGAGTTCAAGAAGCTGAGGCATTAAAAATCCAATGGTACTCTGTTGTACGCGTCCTCAAGATCAATCGCTGCAGCAAAGGTTTCAATGCCTGAGTGGAAACCTTCATAGACATCATGGGCAAAAACTGCTGCATTGGTCCAGGTTTCTCTTTTTGGAGGGTACCCACCCAGGGTAGATGGGAAAACACCTTGCCTCTCTAGCTGGCTTGATATTTTCCTAGCAATTACCTTCTCCAGCAGCAGCCTATTGTATTTTGCATGGTTATAATTCGATATCCCTGAATTTTTGTGGTCTTTGTCAGGCTTCGGCAAGGGAATCAGATAACTGTGTGAAATATGAGATAATAATAGCAGGGAACATGCTTAGCCATGTTATTACATTTAAATACCTAAGGGCAATTATATCATCTGATTATGTGGTTGTTTCGGGATTTGAAATTTAAATATTGAGCACAACCCACTACTGGCAACGCCGACCGCATTCTGGTATGAACCTAAGGCCTATCCACGTCAATATGGAAGCACTATACTCGAGTTTCGCCCTCGTTTGAGCTCGTCAGTAGTGCATATCCCTGACCGGATCCGGAAACAGTCCCGGATCACGCGTGTGAAGCGGGTGTGTAACCACGCGACACACACTGGACACACCAAATTATCACAACAGAATACCACAACGCTACCCATCGAGTATAGTGCTTCCATATTGACGTGGACAGGCCTTAGGTTCATACCAGAATGCGGTCGGCGTTGCCAGTAGTGGGTTGTGCTCAATATTTAAATTATATCATCAGTTATTGACATACATAGTCATAACTTCTAGAAAAGCTGCAGTGTCTGTAATGTCGAGGCCGGGCCTGGTTGATGGACATGAAAGGCCTGATGGCTGACCTCCAGAAGGCACTCTGAGGTTCAGATGAGGGGAAGTTCTTCTTCTTCTTCTTCTTCTTCTTCTTCTTTCGTTCGCTTGAAATATGTCTATAACTGCAATGTTGTCTCTTGTATGAATCTAACAGTCTTTTTTAGTTCACTCAGCGGTCCATATAGTTTATCTTCCACTGTTGTCTCTCTAGGCCAGAAGGTTCGCCTGGGTGTGTTGTAGTTTGGGCAGTCCTGGAGTATGAGCTCTGCTGTCTACGACGCCAAACCACATGTGCACATGGCTGAGTCACCAATCTTGAATTTTGTATACATGTGGTTGCGTAATCTATTGTGTCCTGTTCTGAGGCTCAGAATAATGACCTGTTCTGGTCTGTCCATAACGTGGTCGTCGTCTTGAGTAGGGCTTGGTGGCCTTCTGACTGATTTGATCATTCTTTTCTCTTGATGGAATGTAATGGGCACATCAGGCTGTTCTTTTTTTGCTCCTTCCTTAGCCAATCGATCAGCTCTGTTGTTTCCGGGTACTCCACAGTGTCACGGAATTACTGGAGATTCCGAGCAGAATGATAAATTGCTGGAAGCAGCCGTCTCTAGGCCGCCACAATTATTTGATGCTGTGAAAGATTTTCCTAGATCAAACGACGAGCAGAAGTCTTTGAGAACCGGGGAGAGGTTTCCCTGATCAAAGGGGGACCAGTTGGTGGTTTGTTTACCACGATCCCAGAATGAGAGAAGGGTAGACTATTGACATCTGGATTCTGGCCAAGTGAGTGACGTCATTCAAACCCACAGTTCTCTGCAGTGGAGAAACAGTTTGCAATCAGTGTGCCAAATGGATTAAAACGAGCTGGAGTGTTAAGCTATTCCTGTTCCAATTTGGAAAAGAATCTACTGTGTTCCGTGTCGATTAAAGTCGACGGACATTTGTCTATAATGTCAATTTGTGGATTCAATTCTGGACAGGATTAGATTACATAAGGTAATGGACTATGCACAATTGGGAGATACTTTGAATTGCGCGTAGTGATGAGGCGTTGTGGGAACCTATTATAGGAGCGTCGGCGGCAGCAGGCTAATGCGTTGCTATAACTAGGTTGAGTGGTATATCGATTAACTCAGCGGGTTAAGACCAATGTCGTGGGATGATATTCAGTGAGATTGAGTGTGGTTTGGGGAATAAAGGAAATGTCAATGGTAGGATCTGCCGGTAGGGTGTCTACTGGGGTTTCTTCGCTTTCGTTTAGTCTTTCCTTTTCTTACCATGTCTCAGGCCAATGTGATGAACCCCTCTGCCTTATGCCAGAGTTTAGTTCTATGATGATCAGGATATAAATATCTGAGTACGGCCTTCGGCCTACATTCACATATAGTAGGTCTGAATCGGGTTTCTCTCACCGGGTGTTCTCTCTTCGACAGGTTCTACTGTATATGAGAACTGATGGACAACTCAGAGGTGTGGACAATCGCAGTCACTCCAAGTGCAGTTCTGTTAAATGGCCTTTGCAATGGGACACCATTCCACACGGAATCATAGTCTCGTCTGAGGCAGGATTGTTTATCATAAAGGACCTGTTTATCAGGGGTTGAGTGCCCAAGACAGTTGATTTTAAGGAACTATAAATACCTCCATTATCTATGACTGTAGTAGGTAAAGAGGGGGAATCGTGAAGAGAACCATTCAGAAACATTGTCCAACGAGACAGAAGTTTTCTTTAGATTGTGTAAGTTATGTGAAAGTGTTCCTTGGTCACAGGAATTCTATAAACGTATCAAATACATCGTGTTTTCCGAATTCATGGGCAGTATTCTACCATATGTAACATTAGTAACCAGGCACCCAGACTATCCACGATCAAAATTGAAGAAGTCTACCCCTGGCCGGAGAGACGCTTCATTTGGTGAGGTCCCTCTGAACTTGCTGTGTTGTGATATGGTATGGTAGGACACTATGATGAAAGAAACTGAACTGACTATTCTCATATCGCATACACAATAGACTATACTACAGACGTTCTATACACATACATTGCACACACCTGACATTTTTCTTTATTAAATTATTGTATCATTTGTTAGAAGCCAGAATTGTGTGGGTATGTTCTGGAGGAATATGAAGAGGGGTATTGTCTTGTGGTAAGAAAAGAGAGAGATAGTGATTCAGAGACGAGGGGGTTGTGTAGACAAAGGTAAATTAGATTCCAAGGCTGATGATATAGAATTAAAAGAGTGTGCTTGTTGATTCCTATCATCCCAGGGACATCAGGATACACACAATTGGATGGTATCCACTGTATGGGGACCTTATGCTGAATGCTAAGTTCAGAAATTAGTGTCCTAAGAACTGGTAATTTTGCAGACAGGAGTGCCTCTATTACTGATTTTGCGTCTGTCAATATCACCACAGGTTGTCTACCATGGCTGATATTTTGTAATGTCTCTATTGCTATCTCGATTGTCTCAATTTCAGCATCATAGTTATGGCAGTACTTTCCTGTTGGAACTCTGACCGTGTCCCTAGTATCATTTGTGTATTCTATATACAATTAATACTAGGGACACGGCCATAGTTCCAACAGGAAAGTACTGCCATAACTATGATGCTGAAATTGAGGCAATCAAGGAAGTGAAACTGCCTATACGTGGTGGACGGAGACACACACATCAATGTCGCAGTGTCTAATGAGATCAGAAATCACGCTCAACGCTAGTCGGGTAGTGTGCTAGTGTGTAACCGGGAAGTGTGTAACCGGCTGTACACTGAATCGATGAGTACTGATTGACCTTTTTGTGTTAATGATTACATAGACTGTTCGATATTTATGTGTTAGAGATATATATGTTGTTGGACGCGCGTGTCTTTGAGATAATATAGGTTTTGGACATTCTTGTTTTAGAGATAGTATATGTTATTGGAGATGCATCTGCTAGAGAGAGAGAGAGAGAGAGAGAGAGAGAGAGAGAGAGATTGCTGGGCATTCGTGTTCCAGATAGATTATAGAATGTTGGACATTCATGTGTTAGATGTATATATGCTTTTGGGACATTCGTGTGTAAGATATGTAATAGAGTATTGGACATGCGACATGTGTCTGAAATATTATAGGATGTCGGACACTTGTGATATATATATATATATATATATATATATATATATATATATATATATATACTATATATGCAGACACCGCATATATATATGCGGTGTCTGCGAAGAATACTTGGTATTAGGTGGCAAGACAAAATCACAAATACTAAAGTATTGGAAAGATCAGGTTGTGTGACGGTGTATTCCATGCTCAGTCTTCGTAGACGTAGATGGATAGGACATGTTAGGAGGATGGATGATGGTAGAATACCAAAGGACATCTTTTTTGGTGATTTACAGACTGGTAGGAGATAACAGGGTCGGCCTCTACTACGATGCAAAGATGTGCGTAAGCGGGACATGATTGATACAGGTATAGATAATGCACATTGGGAGCAAGTCGCCGCTGAGCGTGTTGCATGGAGGGTAACTATCAGAAATGGAATAAAGACAAAGGAGAAAATGATTGCAGATAAAGCACACACAGAGCGTGAGAGACGTAAGATTTTGCACAATGGTGGAAATGACCATGTTTTCACATGCATCTACTGTGGGCAAACATTTGCAGCAAGAATTGGCCTTACCAGCCACACTCGCCACCGCCATGGGTCGTAGTTATTAAGCCTTTTTGAAGCCCAATGTACCAAACTATCGTCTGTGAAGACGGAAAGGTGCCAATGGAATATATATATATATATATATATATATATATATATATATATATATATATATATATATATATATATATATATATATATATATATATCACAGCGCCAAACCGATGCACTTGGTTTGGTCTGTGAAAGCCGTATGGTCCTGGCCACTACCGGAACTCAGATGGACAAAGGAATGAGAAACCAGTTTTGTGTTAGCAGTGAGCCACCTCGGGTTCTGCTGATGAGAGATGTTGGCCCGGCTTGTTGAGAGGAACAAAAGTGCTGTTCTGTTGTATTGAGATGTGGGAACAATTCCCTGAGCTGATGTGTAGTCAAGTAATGCCTTGGTAAAACTGAGCGGCTGACTAGTTAGTGTCAGCCTCTTTTGTTTATGTCGCGTCTTGGGCTTTATGTTGTGTAACCAATGTTGTTGTAGTGCCTTATTGTCTGTGCAGTGTCGCTTGTGTTAAAGTTCTTTATTGTGTCAGTCTAACCAGCTATTGTTTGGATCACCTGTGTTGTGGTACTTGGTGTACCCTGTTGTCTTAAGTGCTGCTGATTGGTTAGGGGTTACCCACTGTTGTTATTTGATATATACAATTGTCTGTTGTATTTGTTATTGACATGCAATGTGCTGTTAGAAGAAATAAAGAGCTTGTTTATTTGTCCTTGATTTGTTTGTTTAGTCTCTTTTAGTTTTTACAACCACTATTTCTACCACAATCTAACACCTTAATTCATCGCTTGGGCTCTAACATGGTGTTTCCTGTGTGAACATCTATAAAATAGTTTCTGCCTCTGTCCAAGACCTCGTACATCTTCTTATCTAATTACTATCATCTTTTTTTTGTCAGTTGAGGGCGGTGTAAGGTTCTCTCTCTTTTACTACTTCTCTTCTTTGGCACCTTTCCGTCATGACAGACGATAGATTGGTACATTGTGCTTCAAAAAGGCTTAATAACTGTCATATGGCAATAACTACGATCCATGGCGGTGGCGAGTGTGGCTGGTAAGGCCAATTCGTGCTGCAAATGTTTGTCCACAGTAGATGCATGTGAAAAAATGGTCATTTCCACCATTTTGCACCATCTTACGTCTCAAACGCTCTGTGTGCTTTATCTGCAATCATTTTCTCCTTTGTCTTTATTCCATTTCTGATAGTTGCCCTCCATGCAACACGTTCTGCTGCGATGTGCTCCCATTGTGCATTATCAATGCTTGTATCAATCATGTCCCGCTTACACACATCTTTGTATCGTAGTAGAGGCCGACCATGAGATCTCCTACCCATCTGTAATTCACCAAAAAAGATGTCCTTTGGTATTCTACCATCATCCATCCTCCGAACATGTCCTATCCATCTAAGTCTACGAAGACTGAGCATGGAATAAACCGTCACACAACCTGATCTTTCCAATACTTTAGTATTTGTGATTTTCTCTTGCCACTTAATACCAAGTATTCTTCGCATAAACCGCATATTAAAGCTGTTTAAACGTTTCTCTTGGTGTGAGTAAGTTGTCCAGATTTCACTGGCATAAAGAAGAGCACTAAGGACACACGTTTGGTAGACGAGGACTTTTGTTTTGGCAGTAAGCTTCCTGTTCTCCCAGACTCTTTTTCTTAACCTGTTCATTGTTGTTGCTGCCTGACCAATCCTGATGTTGATTTTCTGATCTAGGGATAATTTCCTATTTACCTCTGATCCTAGACATGTAAAATGGTCTACTATCTATAGTTCAGCGTCGTCAATAAAGATTGATGGTACCCCATGTACACCTTTGTGACATAATCTCTGTCTTCTTTTTATTAATTGGTAAACCAAATTCAGAACAAGCATTGGAGAATGCAGATAGTAGAAGACAAAATTCTTCCTCAGAGTGGGTTATAATTGCAGCATCCTCCGCAAAAAGCAACTCTCTGATTAGTACCCTCCTAATTTTGGTCTTGGCCTTCCATCTCTGAGCACTATAGAGGCCGCCATCTGAGCGTGAGTGAATGTATATTCCGGCATCCTGATCACGAAAGGCATATTTCAGTAGAAGTGAAAAGTATATTCCAAAGAGGGTGGGAGCTAGTACACAACCTTGCTTAACTCACTCTTGATTTCAAACTCTTCAGAAGTTGCACTATCAAACTTGATTATACCCGTCATGCCTGTGTGGAACGATTCCGCAATGGAAAGAAGAGTTGGTGGGCAGCCAATCTTCTTTAGTGCCTTGAACAGACCCTCACGAATGACCAAAATAAATTCCTTTGTGAATGCAATTAACAGTGCTTGATTTTGTCCCCAACATATCTCTTGCATTTGTCGCAATGAGAATATCATATCAGTGGTAGACCGGTTCTTCCGGAAGACACACTGTGCGTGATTCGGGGTAGACTTGATCTCCCAGGACTTGAAGCCTGCACAGAACAATTCTGGCAAATACTTTCACAACAATAAACATAAGTGAGACACCCCTATAGTTGTTACAGTCGCCCCGATCACCCTTGTTCTTGTACAGCGTTATGATGTTTGAATCTTTGAAATCCTGTGGGACTTGTCCTTCTCGCCAGCATAGCTCTATTAGCTGGTGGATCTGTAGAGCGAGTGTGTCTTGCCCACTCCTGATTACCTCTATTGGAATCCCATCCTTACCCGGAGCCTTGCCAGATGCAAGTTCATTTATAGCACACTTAACTTCTGTTATGGTGGTAAGTGTGTACAGGTGGTCAAGAGTTGGCAGGGCCTATATGGCGTTGAGGGCATCATCCGCTAGCTTCGTCTCACTTGAGTAAAGCTCTAAATATTGCTCTACGCATCTATCCATCTGCTGTTTCTTATCAGTGATGATTTCTCCAGTCAAGGTTTTCAATGGTGCACTTCTTTTGATCATTGGACCACAGGCTTTATTTACCCCTTCATACATGCTTCTGATGTTTCCCTTATCACTTGCGATTTGAATGGGCTCACATAACTTGATCTAATAGTCATTCGCACACTGCCTGGCAGTCATATGTCATATTACAGACAGATAGAGAGAAATTGATGGGCAAGCACATCAGAGAATATAAATAGTACACTCGCCCTGTGACACTGGCAGCCTTTTGCACATCCTTCCTAGCTAGCTTCAGCTCACTCATAATGTTACGCATTGTTCTTTTTTGGATAATTTTAAGGAGCAATTCTGTTTATATTGTTGAAGACAGGTAGTGTTTGTTTCATTATTCAGTAAATTAAACAGGATTAGCAGCAGAGCAGTATAGAAAACATGTTGATTAGTGCAATTGTAAAATATTTTTTACCTCTTTTTTTCAAATGATTTTACAAAATATATAATTATTTTTATTATATTTCTAACTATAGCAAAAGTAACAATACTAACATGTTCCTTGTGCAATCTCCATTACTTTCATATATAATGCAATGTATCTGCTACAATTTTAATCATTTTCACAACATTATTGTGCCACACCCTACTTCCAATTTTCTGCTATGAATTTCTGTTTGGTCAGGACCACACTTTTGTTTGGCAGGCAAGAGAGCTATCTTCTTTTTATCAATCAAGGGCTGCAGTATCTGGCTGTTTGCAGCAAACCAGTCCTGCTTCTTATGATCCACAGTGCCGTAAACCCCTACCGCTGTTTCATAAATAGTTTCCTTAAGTTTACTACACTTTTCATTAACTGTACAATTTTCTTATGTATCAGTGAAAGCGTCTTCAAGTTGCTTTTGAAACTCAAAGCACTTTTCAGGATCGTTAGTGTTGCTAATATTAATCCTGGGACTAGATTTGTGTTTTGCTGTGTAGGTTCTCTTTGGTCTCAGTCTAACCCTTGCAACAACCAAAGAATGATCCGTATCACAGTCAGCACTGTGGTAACTTCGAGTTAATGATGTATGGTTCAGATGTTGTCTCCGTGAGATAATGAAGTCCAGCTGATGTCAATGGCCGAATCTTGGATATTTTCGTGTTTTAAAAAAAAAGAGTTTGTAATACATAGGTCATTTCTGGTACAATGCTCCAGCAGTCTTTGCCCATTTTCATTCATGCGACCGATGTTGTATTTACCAAGGCACACTGGCCATGAACTCGAGTCCTTGCCCACACGAGCATTGAAATCACCGATCATATAACTTTAGTCCGATTTTGGAACTGCCTTGATCACGGAGTCTAACTCCTCCTAGAACGTATCCTTTACATCTTCAGAGGAAGCCAATGTCGGTGTATATGCAGTGATAATGGTGGCAAAACCACAAGAGGTTGCCAAGCGCAGGGATAATAGTCTTTCATTACCTCCAGCTGGGATATCAATCATTCCCAATAACGAATTCTTCAATTCAAAGCCCACACCATGTTGCCTTTTTTTCAGCCTGCCCTCTACCCTTCCAAAAAAAGGTGTAATTGTTTTCTCTGAGTGACCCTTTCTCAGCGAGGTGAGTGTCCTGCAGACCACCAATATCAATGTTAAGACGATTGAGTTCGGCATCAATCACAGCCGCTTTTCTCACATCGTCAATATTGGTCAAGTCAGTGGAAAATCCTGGACACATGGTTCTTACGTTCCAGGTTGCAAGCCGTAGATTTAGGTTTGTATTTTTCTTTTTATTAGTACCTGGTGCGTTGGTTTTACAGCCTGCGATTCAGATTTTGTCCTAGCCCCAAGCACCCATTGAAGCAGGCAGGCTGTGGCGGATCAGCACCCAATTGGCCGGGGGCTGCCCAGCTTGAGGCGGGCGGTAGCTGATCAGTGACACCTGTAGGTGTCTCCCACCGTCAGAGGCAACGTGTGGCGCCCCATGTTTACGCCAATTGAAATGACTTATAACCCGTAACAGTTACCTCTCGCTTTGATTCCGAGACCGGTTGAGACCAGGGATGGAGTTATTGCCTCTCCATAGCACAAAGCCTGGGCTAAAATATAGAGACCATGTGTTGTCCATGCAGCATTATCCCTCTCTCGACCTGCCTAGTTCACATATATATTTGGACATTCGTGTGTTAGAGATAGTATAGATTGTTGGACATTAGTGTGCTAAAGATATTATATATTTTTGGGTATTCGTGCTTTAGATACAATATAGATAGTTGGATATTCGTGTGTTATAGATAAAATAGCTGATTTGACATTCGTGTGTTAGAGATAGTATCGATTGTGTTTCCTACATTGGATGGAACGTTTTTTGTTCATCAAGAATGATGATGATCATTCCTTTCATCCAGTGGGGTTGAAAGTATGGAGCCGTGAGTTCAAAGATCGCTGATAAGGCCTATTTTGGCTCGAAATGTTCTTTGACAATGTGGACAAAGAGTGCTTGACGTTTCTGGAGGAGGATTTCCTGCAGTGATTTTTCTGTCCTGCCTTTTCTTCATAGCTCTTGCAGTTCTTGTTGCCGCACACGTGACTGCACACTTGCGTAATAATGTACGCCACGAATTTCGGTCTCTGTCTGCAGACTTCCAGGTGTCATGATGGATTCCAAAAGCATTCAGTGAGATTTTCAGAGTGTCTTTAAAATTTTTCCTCTGGCCACAACGCAACTCGCCGTAAAAATTCTTTTATGGAGCATGTTATCTGGCATGCGAGTCAAGTGACCAGCCCAACGAATCTGATTCTTCATTAGTAGAGTGTGGGTTGGATGGAATATATCTAGAGGAAGTACATTTTACACATAATCATCTCGAATTTTGACACACTGACACACTGGAGATGTGTATAACTGGTTGCAACGGATTTTACTTGAAAGTGGAACAAAGAAAAAAAAGATGTAGCTGCTCTTCAGAAGAAGAAGAAGAAGAAGAAGAAGAAGTAGAAGAACAAGAAGAAGAAGAAGAAGAAGAAGAAGAAGAAGAAGAAGAAGAAGAAGAAGAAGAAGAAGAAGAAGAAGAAGAAGAAGAAGAAGAAGAAGAAGAAGAAGAAGAAGAAGAAGAAGAAACAGAAGAAGAAACAGAAGAAGAAACAGAAGAAGGAAATTAGAAGGGAAGCAGTAGAAGAAAATGAGGTAGACGAATAAAGAAACACAAATGAGAAGGAGGAGGAAGAAGAGTAGAAAATAGGATGAGCAGAAAAATGGGAACAAGGAGCGGTAGGAGTAGATGGAGATAGGGGGAGGAGGAATAGGAGGGGGAGGTAGATGAAGACACGGAGAACTATTTTAATGTCAGCAGTCTCCAACATAGTGCTCATAGGCATTGAAAATTATAGCATACTTAATTTCTTTATATCCATCGAATAATGCGTTTTCTGTTCGTTCAATTTCTCCTGTGTGCACATGTAATGTGAACAGTTGAGGTGTTCAGTTGCGTTCACATTATAGCACTTGTCATTCCATAAGCAACAGCAGTCTGTAAAGAATATATATATATACATATATATATGAATAACGAAGACACAAACAATAGATTGCACGATTTATTGTCTGGCATATTTCGCTGCATCTCGTCAGGTGAGTGGCATCTTGCAGTCTTGACAGACCAAAGTATGTTAGTTGGAATGTGGCCAAAATTCGATCACAATGCCTGGGCAGAGCTTAAGAGAAAAATGTGGTGCCCAAACGACATGTTCCCTCTCTCGGTCTCGCTCTGTGTATTCCTGGGGAATGGAAAATCAGTACGTCTGGCACAGGGTTAGGCTGCAGACGCTGGCGGCTCAACGTCAATCCCCCGAGACCTCACCTCCACGAGTAGGAGGCGAGTGGTGGCCAGACCCTGAACCCCAAGGACCGGACTTAGAGGCGTTCAGCCAAGCCCCATTGGTAAGGGCCCCGTACGCGCCTAAACCGTATGGGTCGCGCACATCTGTCAACCACAAGTGTCCGGACCTGTTTAAACCGTGCACTATCGTCAGACTCCCTGCCTGACTTGTACGGATCCCGCAACCCACGGGAATAGACCCGCCGGAGATACCGAAGGAAATATTGCTCGTCTATTGCGAGCAAATCTCCCGACTGACTGACTGACTTACTGAATAAGCAATGTATTACTCGTACATACTGCAGACATTACACCACATAAAGTGAAATAACTAGATAAATCCTTCAAGCTGAAATATAAACATATTTGCACAGTAATGTCGATTGTCTACCACGGTAATTGTAAGCTGACTAACATGTCTTTCTGCTTGCACAAGGACGGCTTACGCAGGTTGATCACTATAGCTTCAGCAAACCTTAACAACCGAATACTCTGTGTGTTGAACAACACACGGAAGGCACTGTCTCTTTCAACCACATGGCCACTCTCGAGCACGTGTCTCGCGATCGATAAAGCAGGACTGTTCCGGTGTGTCGGCCTTAATAGGCGACCATCTTCTGTGTGTAGTAGCTTGTCTACCCAGTTCTGGATGTGTTCCACCACTCTGTTATGTAACTGTCGCTCTGTTCTACCAATCTAAATAGCCTAGCACCTGCATGTAAATTGGTAAATACAATTCGATTTGGTGTACAAAGCTACAGGTTCTTTAACTGCTGGGATGGGGATCGGTGTGGTTCTGTACCTGATAACCGGAGTTGCAGCACATAATGTTCGCCCGACTGCTGTGATGAGCCGGTCCTGCAAACGTTGCATTACGTCATCTCCTCGGAAGGTTAACTGGATGAAAACCATGAGTTTAGGGACTATAGTTTCTTCTGGTTTAGGTTTGGGCTGTTGGCAGTGGCGCTTTATAACTCATGTGGAGTACCCATTCAGGTTGTGGGCATTCTTCAGAGTTTTAAATTCTTCTGTCAGTGTGTCCTGGGTGCATATCTTCCTAGCACGGTGAAACAGGGTCCGTACTAGGCCCCGTTTGTACTGGACAAGTGTGACGCTCTGAAAATTTAAATATTGGCCAGTCCATGGTTCTTTACGGTACATCGATCTTTGAATTATGCCGTCTGCTCTACGTCTCATTAGGATATCTAGAAACGGCAACGCTTCGTTGTGTTCGTGTTCCATAGATAAAGAGATGTTTATATGTGTCTCGCTCATTGTGGCCTGGAACGACGTTGCTTGTTGCTCGTCTGTGGTGATAATTAGTATATCGTCCACGTAACGACGGTAGAAGGCCATGTTATTGATGTTTGAAGATCTATTTTCTTCTATATGTGTCATGAAGATGTCTGCTAGAATAGGTCCAAGCGGACTCCCAATGACCACTCTGTCAATTTGGCAGTATGACTTTTTTAGAAAGTTGAATTGTATGTTGGCGGTACATAATTTTAATAGCCTCTCTAGGATAGCTGATGGTATGCCTAGTTTTAGTTGTTTGTCTCTAATGCATTCACTTATTATATTCACGGTCTCATCTAATGGAACGTTGGTGAATAAGGAGGCAATATCCATAGATGGCATGTGTTTATTATGTATGTCCATAGTGTCCAATAATTCCACCAGTTCGAATGTATATCTGAGTGTTCTTGGATCGAAGGACTGTCGTACTGTCGTCTGTTGTGCAGAGTTAACCATGGACAGGATCGGTCTTAGCGGGATGCCGGGCTTGTGAAGCTTGGGTGGACCGTCCATCTGAGGAGTTTGGAAGCCCCGCGGTGTGAGCGTTTTTGCAGTGGCCTCACTGATGAGTCCCACATTCACAAGTGACTGTCTCTCTTTTCTCATTTTTGCATTCAGGTCCTCCGACTTGTTGATTTTTTGATGTACCCTGAATTAGATTCATCTGATAATATTTCTTCCATTTTTCTCTGGCAGTTTGACATGTCCATCAGTACTGCACCACTCCGTTTGTCAGGTTTCAATATTACGAGGGTGTTGTTAGCCTTTAACGCTTTTAAGGCAGTAAGGTGTTCGTTGGTCAGCGGACATGTCTGTTTAGAGGGTGTTGTGCTGTACTGGTATTCTAAATCTACCAGTTTGGCCTTCAGCCATCCGACCGACTCAGCATAAGTAGGTGATAACTTGGAGACTTGATCAAACAACATTTCAAACTGTACTTGCGATTCAACACGGTTAACATGGTTGGGCTTTATGCAGAATTTTAATCCGTATGCAAGGGCCTCCGTTTCAATGTTGTTAAGTACCTACGATGATAAGTTCCTCACATACTTCTCTGGGTTGTCTAGTACTGACGTTGTTACCGTATCAGTGCACAGTGATTTGTTGAGGCGAGAATTCTCTGCGATTTTCACCTTGTACACTGTGTCTGTGCAGAATTTTGTGAACTTCAAGAAGCCTTACAAGCTCAAGTCTTTGGTGACATAGTAGGCAGAACTATGTGTGCGCTTCAGGTTGGCCAGCTTAGACTGTATTTCTTATATCTGTTTTTTGTCGCTCGGTTGGAGTGTTGTTATGTGTTGCGTCATGCTCTTTGTGTGGATGCAAATGTCGTCGATATATGTCTCGACGTTTTGTATGTCCTGTAGTAGCAGTCTCGTCATGCTAACAAAAGTCGCCCGGATTTGACTAAACAAAATGGAAGATAGAGCTATTCGTATAAACCCCACGGTGTGGCGAATGCTATCAGATGGATATATTCGTCTGTCAAGGGTATTTTCCAGTACCCTTTCGTCACGTCGAGTTTTGTAAACAGTCTAGAGTATGTCATGTTCATAAGTAAGTCGTCACAGTTAGGCATCGTTTTCGCACCTAGTTGGGTGATGCGGTTCAGTTTACAGTAGTCCACTGTCGGAACTGCTATTTCGTCACTTTCGTTTGTCTCTGTGTAGTATATTATTTTGGTGGTTGCTGCTATTTCGTCTTGTTTTTTGTAGTCTTCTTGGTCTCTACTGTAATACGGTTTCAGCATGTTTATCAGGTAAATTTTCTTTTGGTTGTTAATCAAACTGTTATAATCAACTGCTGATATCTGTTGTAAAATTTTTAATTGGCCTTGATATGAATTAGCAAGTAAGTCTTAGCTGTCTGATGGTAGTAATAAATTGTCCTGTCCAGGAGTTATTGTCAATGTTTTAGCATTTCTATTGGCGTATTGGTATACCGTGCCTGTCTGTCGTAGTTCCTGTTCTTTGTCTGAAGGTTGTAGATATGGATCTAATTCTAGATTTCTATAGGGCAGGCAGTTGCACTGACACAGTGTAAGAGCAGGACAATAGTACATGGCAGCATAGTTATGCAGTAAAATAATGATAGCAATAATATTGCAGTGTTTTGATTTTGTTTTGGTGTTTTGATTCTCATGTTGTTAATGCAACAGTTGTTGTAGCGTTTGGTTGTAGTTTGCTGTGATTGCATTGAGAAACTGGATGGTGTAGCTTTTCTCTTTTATACATTTGTAACTCGATTGCCTGAGGGTTGGTATATCGTATGTCTTGCGGCGTGCTTTCGTTTAGCCTTGTTATGTGATGGTTTATTTGGCTTTGGCTGTTGGTGTTTGGTTTGTGATGTTGGATTTGTCTCACTGTTTTCTTGCTTTGGTCTGTGATCAGTTAGTTCACAATATTTATCAAGAGACATATCTGCTGTGCGTACATTTTTTTCTCTCATGATATCAGGAGATGCTATTGTAGAGCGATTTTTAGAGCTTCAGTTTGGTTTCTCTCTTGCTCTGGATTTGCTGTCGCTCTTGTGACAGCGTTGGCATGCATAAATATATGGTTCCAGGCAACAATTTCTTGCTCTGAAACGTCGGTTACCTCAGTAGGAATACCGATTATAAGATCACAGCATGGGTTGTTAATTACTGCGCACTTTACCCTGCCTGACGAACATGGTGAATGAATATTTACCCAGGCTAGAGGATACTTCTCGATGTTGCCAGAGAATGTTCTACATGTAACTAATTGTCCTGTGTATTCTATCTGTTGAACTAATTCTTTTCTTAGCCCTACCAATGTAGAACCGCTGTTCCTTAGGATTTTACATAATTTGTTATTGAAAAAGCCTTGGTGGGTTTCCAATTTGCCTTTTGAGTCAACAACTGCATTTGCCTTTTCATTGGTAATTGGCACGCTATGTCCACAAGTTAAAATACCGTGCTCGTGAGATTGATTACATGTGGTACATTTATCTAAATTAAAGTATCTATATTTTCAACTGAATTCCAGTTTCTTCTTCTTCTTCTTCTTCTTCTTCTTCTTCTTCTTCTTCTTCTTCTTCTTCTTCTTCTTCTTCTTCTTCTTCTTCTTCTTCTGAAGATCAGCTATCTAGTATTGCAGCATTTGCCCTTTTTAATAGTTGTCTACCTTCACAACTGCTTTGCCAAAGTCCGTAGGATTTGTCAAAAACATTTAGTAAATCTTTTATAATTGTTACGTTTGAATTGCTGCTTATTTATCATGGTCTGTAAATAATCTTGGTAATTTGGGTTCTGGTCAACATAGCGTGTCTTCACGCTGAATATGGCAGTATTTACACTAACCTTTCTTACCGTTTGTAATTATTTTATTCTTATTATAACTGAAAGTTTTAGGTTTGTTTATTGTCGCTGCGGCAACGGACTCGGTATCTTTGGATGTCATAGAAACAATATCACTATTTGCTGTAAAATAAGCAGATCCTTTACTTTCCATTTCCTTAACGGAATGACAATCGTTCTCTTGCAGAAACATAGAGACATGTGTATGCAATGATGAGATTAATTTGTCTCTTCAAATCAAGTCTCTAAGTAATTAAAAAATTGTGTTAATCGTGGCAGGTGTCATCTATTTACTGAAAATGTCTTGAACTTCAGACAAGAAGTCAAGAAATGTTTGAGTAGATTTTTATTGTTAACTTTTGCAAACTGTGCTCTGTAACCTGCGCTATCTAGAAGAAGGTTTTGCATAATACGTGCTTTAATGTAATCATAAACTTTCCTATGTTCTGATGGGATATATTCAATTACCATTAAAGGCTCCCCAGAAAGAAATTATCATGTAAATTATATTATACTTTATTTTTAGTATTTCATAGTGTGTCATTATAGTTTCAAATTTCTGCGTCCAAGCAGATATGCAGTCGCTTGTGGTGAATTTCTTTTCAATACCTAAGTATTTCTTAACTTTGTTTTCTGTCTCTTTACTCTCTATTTTTCTGGTTTTTATGTTGTCTTGTGCTCCTGCTTCCAGTTGGTTAAGTTTGATTTGAGCTTCTAGTTATTAGTCAGCCAAATTGAGCAACCAGGACGTTCTAAGGGAAGTTGAGTCGCAAAGACAGCTTATCACAAACATCAAAAAGAGACAGAAAAGTTTTTGGCCACGTTATGAGAAGACAATAACTTAAATATGTTGTGACAACCGGAAAGATTTGCAGAAAAAGAGATAGAGGAAGATAACGCGAGATGATTCATGACAATCTTGTGTCATGGCACGGAAGAGAGTCAACACACGAATTGATCCATGCCATTGGAGATTTTTTGAGAGGCATGATAGCCCAAGCCAGCCGGCAAGGCAATGGATGATGATGATGGTGATACCAATCATGATTATCAATCAGACGGAGCATGTATTACTGAGATCAGAACAGAATAGGACAAGCAATAGCTAACTTCCATCAAATGTGAGATAATAATATCAGTGTACATGCTTAACCCTGTCGACACATTTAAATGCCTAGAGGCAATTCATGAATAATCACAAATGGAGAAGTAGTTTGTGAGCTTTTCTAGAACACGATTACAAGAAACAAATCAGTATTCTTGTTGTGTCTTGATGCGTATTAAGCGTTTAACGCGTCTGATTACTATTTATTAGATCTGATGACAAATTAGGGGCAATTAAAACATCTGGTGGAAGATGTACTGTTACGGAGTGGCTTTTATAATCATCGCGTGCATATAAACTGTGGCTGATTAATTTGTTTTTCTAAACGTCAGCACCAGATAGGCCTAGATATGTATTTAAAGAATTAATAGTAGAACATGTCTAAGTCAGATGTGACTGAGCTACCTTATGGCAGTAGACGGTATTATCTACTTTCTGTTTGCGCCGAATGTTGGGTTGCGGTCACCAAACACAACACCTCACATTGTGTAAATTTTTTCAGCGGTGGAGGGAACAAGCCGTACCCTAGTACGAGGAAATGCAACTTAAAGACTAAATGTAATGACATGAAACATTAGGGTCTAAACTGTAGTCGGTAACTGATCTCAGATGACAGCTCCGTCAGGTCGATAGTTAGAGCATTGCTTTGCTGATTCGGCATTTTCTGTAGCTTGTCTATTTCTAGGCGTATTTGCTTTACAATTCCTCTGGAGTAAACTAGGCAGGCCGCGAGAGGAATCGTGCTGCATAGGCAGTACATGGTTTCTACATTCACGTCTGGCGGTGTGCCATGGAGATGTATAGTTCCATTTTACAAAATATTATCTGCCAAACAGGAAGGTGCCAGTCAGTAGAGCGACGCACAAATGAGTTGCACAGACGAGATCCCATAAAGGGTTTCTGATATATTGTCACCCATTCGGCAAGCCGGCTGGACGCAAAATTGCTAGCTAATTTTATATTTTGCAACAGAAGTAGTATATTCATACTTTACTGTGATGGCTGTTTAGCTACATAGTCAAGCTTCTCATCTAGAAGTGGACAAAGCACACATTATTAAAGCTAAAAGATTATCACTTATATTGCCTACAGCTTCTATATTTTGTTCATCAATCTTGACTCATAATGTTGTCGGGATAATTGTTTTCTGCAGCTATCTTCACGCTTTGAATTCTGTTTTCCCCCTTCCATTGCCGTTTTCTTCTATATTTCTTCATCTTATTTACTAACTCGTCTAACTCGTTCATGGTAACGTATATGTATATATGTCAATGTATTAATTTAATATAAATTTGACATCGGTGCAATTTTCATTTTGATACCTGAATTATCTAGTTAGAATTTTAATGTCCCATGATTACAAAATACCTAACATCTACTTTCTTGTCATGAGGATTCTAAAATGGAAGAATAACTGCTATACTGATATAGTTCCTAGTGTATTAGTACACTTAAAGAATGTGACATTATTGACAATTTGAAAAGTATGAAACAATGCTTATCCTCCTCATCATCATGTATCCTGCTGAGGAGTTTATCTTTTTCTACAGATCTCAGTCCTTGCGTTTATTATAATAATTAATTACATAATTTCAAGTTAGGATTGCATGAATCTTGGATGCTATTACCAGTATTTACCCTACCAACTGAGAGTGGTGATCTTGTCTTTCCACGTCATTTTGTCTCTTCAAACAAGAATCTATGTTTTACTGACACATTTCCTTGCCATTATTTAGGATGTCATAATACCGTTGTGACTATTATCAAATCATAATGTAATGCATGTAATTCCGCAAGAATCATATTTCCACAATGTCCTTTTTTAAGTTCATAATGTTGTGTTAGCATGCATGTTTGATATCTTTATGTTATGAATGAGGGGACATATATTAGTGTTCTTGATGATAACACGGTCACACTTAGGGTGATAGTAGTGACATTCCTGCTTAAATGAATACACCATGTGTATTCTTTCTCCTTTCTTTATTAGAATGTCAAACAGAGTCTCAAATGTTCTTAAAAACACACCACCTAGTGTTTTCCTTCGCATATGGTAATTCATAGTCAAGATCTTTCAGCCAGTCACATTCATGCGTTTGAAAAGCACAATATGTATATTGTTGAAAGTTTACTGTCATTGTGAAGTAAGCCATCTATATATATATATTCGGATCAGGGATATGCACTACTGACGAGCTCAAATGAGGGCGAAACTCGAGTATAGTGCTTCCATATTGACGTGGATAGGCCTTAGGTTCATAGCAGAATGCGATCGGCGTTGCCAGTAGTGGGTTGTGCTCAATATTTAAATTTCAAATCCCGAAACAACCACATAATCAATGATAGAAAAATTATTGTGGGCTCTTTAATTCCTTTCAAACTTGTGTCATTCTGATGCTGACCGAGGTGTCCCGTCACTATATATATATATATATATATATATATATATATATATATATATATATATATATATATATATATATATATATATATATATATATATATATACACATAAATATATATATATATATATATATATATATATAGAGAGAGAGAGAGAGAGAGAGAGAGAGAGAGAGAGAGAGAGAGAGAGAGAGAGAGAGAGAAGACGGTGGAGAGATAATATATAAATAGACTTACAAGCACTTGGAATCAACGACTGGCAAGAGAAGGTCAATTAGAGAGACGAATGGAGACGGATTGTATCTGCAGCAAAAAACCTCAATGGCTCGGAATGCTGAATAAGAATATATATATATACTAGCTGACCCGGCCTGGCTTCGCCCAAGCCCTGACAGGGATCTATCTATCTATCTATCTATCTATCTGTCTGCCTGCCTGTCTGTCTGCTTGTCTGTCTGTCTGTCTGACCCGGCTCGGCTTCCCCCAGCTCCTGGTGGGGAGCATCTCATTTAATTCATATAAGTAGTCATATAAGATCCCGTTCCCGTTCCCGACTATCTATCTGTCTGTCTATCTGTCTGTCTGACCCGGCCCGGCTTCACCCAGTCCCTGGTGGGGAGCATCTCATTTAATTCATATAAGTAGTCATATAAGCTACCGTTCCCGACTATCTATCTGTCTGTCTATCTGTCTATCTATCTATCTATCTGTCTGTATGTCTGTCTGTCTGTCTGTCTGTCCCGGCCCGGCTTCGCCCAGTCCCTGATGGGGAGCATCTCATTTAATTCATATAAGTAGTCATATAAGTTCCCGTTCCCGTCTGTCTGTCTGGCTTTCTGACCCTGCCCGGCTTCGCCCAGTTCCTGGCGGGGATCTGTCTGTCTGTATGTCTGTCTGTCTGTCTGTCTGTCTGACCCGGCCCGGCTTCACCCAGTCCCTGGTGGGGAGCATCTCATTTAATTCATATAAGTAGTCATATAAGATACCGTTCCCGTTCCCGACTATCTGTCTGTCTGTCTGTCTGTCTGTCTGTCTGTCTGACCCGGCATGGCTTCACCCAGTCCCTGGTGGGGAGCATCTCATTTAATTCATATAAGTAGTCATATAAGCTCCCGTTCCCGACTATCTATCTGTCTGTCTGTCTGTCTGTCTGACCCGGCCCGGCTTCGCCGAGACCCTGATGGAGAGCATCTTATTTAATTCATATAAGTAGTCATATAAGTTTCTGTTCCCGACTGTCTGTCTGTCTGTCTGACCCGGCTAGGCTTCACCCAGTCCCTGGCGGGGATCTGTCTGTCTGTTTGTCTGTCTGTCTGCCTGTCTGTCTGTCTGTCTGACCCGGCCCGGCTCCGCCCAGGCCCTGGTGGGGATCTGTCTGTCTATCTATCTATCTGTCTGTCTATCTATCTATCTTTTTATCTATCTATCTATCTATCTATCTATCTATCTATCTATCTATCTATCTATCTATCTATCTATCTATCTATAGCCAGGGGACTTACCTTAAGATATAACAATGCTACTAAAAGTTATGTCCCTTGTTTTAGATTTTCTTATGTTCAGTCATGTAATTACAAAATTAAATTTTAGTAAGGTAATAGCTGATAGTACACTAACAATAAAAAAAAACTATGACAGTTGGTTGCACTGGAATGATAAGGAGACGTGTAGAAAATTTCATCTCAATCGGATGGACCGTTCGTGAACGCATAAAGAACGGACCCACATACATCCATACATACATCCATCCATCCATCCATACATACATACATACATACATACATACATACATACATACATACATACATACATACATACACACACACACACACACACACACACACACACATACATACATACATACATACATACATACATACATACATCGCCTTATATATATATATATATATATATATATATATATATATATATATATATATATATATATATATATATATATATATATATATATATATATATAGGCAGCAACAACAATGAACAGTTAAGAAAAAGAGTCTGGGAGAACAGGAAGCTTACTGCCAAAACAAAAGTCCTTGTCTATCAAGCCTGTGTCCTTAGTACTCTTCTCTATGGCAGTGAAACCTGGACAACTTACTCACACCAAGAGAACAATTTAAACAGCTTTCATATGCGGTGTCTGCGAAGAATTCTTGGTATTAAGTGGCAAGACAAAATCACAAATACTGAAGTATTGGAAAGATCAGGTTGTGTGACAGTTTATTCCATGCTCAGTCTTCGTAGACTTAGATGGATAGGACATCTTAGGAGGATGGATGATGGTAGAATACCAAAGGACATCTTCTTTGGTGAATTACAGACGGGTAGGAGATCTCAGGGTCGGCCTCTACTACGATACAAAGATGTGTGTAAGCGGGATATGATTGATACAGGCATTGATAATGCACATTGGGAGCAAGTCGCCGCTGAACGTGTTGCATGGAGGGCAAACATCAGAAATGGAATAAAGTCAAAGGAGAAAATTATTGCAGAAAAGTCACACACCAAGCGTTTGAGACGTAAGATGGTGCATGATGGTGGAAATGACCACGTGTTCAGATGCACCCACTGTGAACGGACATTTACAGCGCAAATTGGCCTTATCAGTCACACTCGCAACCGCCATAGTTAAAAGTTATTTCTCCTTTTTAAAGCACAAACTATCGTCTGTCAAGACGGCAAGGTGTCAATGGATATATATATATATATATATATATATATATATATATATATATATATATATATATATATATATATATATATATATATATATATATATATATAAACGGGATTATTATAAGGAAAACAAATGTCATTACGTGTTACGTAAGAAGCGCCATCACAGATCAGTAAGCATTGTCATGGACTTATGTACACTATGAAATCAGAAATCAGAACATACTTTCTCACAATCATTGATCATATTTGTGGATGTTGTAATTGTAATATTGTTCATCATTGTGATGTAAACCTTTGAGATTAAAATTATATTATTGCAAAGATTGATGCACATTATGCTATCATCTATCCAGAGCATTGGTGTACACCTTTATGAGCTATGGGTAGTTATGTAAGATATATACAACAGTGAATGCCATTTATTTTATCCTTATACGAGGACTTGTGGTTCGTATCTGTCTGAAATAAATACAGTTTAGACCAGTGTTTCCCAACTGGGGCCCACGCCCCACAGGGGGGCAATTCGATTGTTAAGGGGGGCAATTCGAAAATGGAAGAAATCGGCTGGATATAACAAAACGGGCAGACTTGAGACTGAAGTTAACTAAATTGAACCTGACATAAAATCTCTTTGCAGCAAGCATCAAGCGCAAGGATCTCACTAAATGTAAATAATTAATAATAATTAAAATAATATAGAAAAATCTTTCATTAAAATTATTTTCTACTTGAATTTCAGTTCTCCATTATATGCTTTGAAAATTTACTTACTGTGTTTGCTCAATAATGTCCTAGTGATTTCTTCCTAACACCTATCGGCTATTTGGCTTTCTCTTTACATCGTGTTCATGATTGCTTTTACATTTCCGGTTTCTCTTCACAAACGAATAAATCTTTCGCCTACTTCAAAAAGAGGTACTTTATTGTTAAGATCAACAACATCTTATCCTTTGTACAACTGAACTCAGTTGTAAAGTGAATATTCTATTAACACATGCACTTAGTAAAATGAACAAAGACAAGACACCAGGACCAGACGGATTAACAGTAGAATTCTATCAACAATTCTTTCCTATCATAGGTAACCTTCTTCTAAAAGTCTATCAAGAAGCCTTTGACAAACAAGAACTCCCTGATAGTTGCAACATATCTTATATAACACGTATACACAAAGCAAAGACAGACAAGACACAACTGAAAAATTACAGACCAATTTCACTTCTTAACACAGATTAAAAAATTCTGGCCAAATCACTAGCACACAAAATCACACAATTTCTACCAAAACTAGTACACCAAAACCAGCAATGTAGTGTACAGCACAGGAATATACTAAACCACACACACCTCATTAGAGACATTATAACGTACACACACCAGAAAGAATGTCAATCCTCCCTCTTATCTTTGGACCAAGAGAAGGCCTTTGACAGAATCGCACACTCCTATTTGCACAAAACGCTAGAACACTGCAATATAGGACAGTACTACAGAAAGTGGATACAGATTTTGTATAACAACCCTGAAAGCAAAGTCTTAGTGAACCATTCACTCACTGCTAGCTTCAGGCTGACAAGATCTGTAAGACAAGGGTGCCCACTATCACCACTTCTGTATATACTGACACTAGAGCCATTATTAGAAAAGATCAGACAAGATACCAGCACTAAAGGCACTTTCATACAGGGAATAGGAGAGCAAAAGGTCATTGCTTATGCAGACGATACTGCATTCTTCCCTACAAGCAACACATCCATCAGAAACATACTGCACACCTTCTCCCACTTTGGGAAAGGCAGTGGAGCCAAAATTAATATACAAAAATCACAAATTATGGGCCTGGGAAGGTGGAAACAAAAGTCTAATTTCCCTCCAGACCTAACGCATACACACAATATGAAACTGTATGGAATCAAATATCCATGTGACCCCAGAACCACACACAGAGAAACATGGCTACAACTAACACACCAAATCACAGACATGCTACATAGGTATAAATACAAAACATCAACAATATTTGGTAGAAGCATAATAGTTAACACATACATCATACCAAAAATAATATACTTAGTGACAGTGTTAAACCCTCCAAAACAGACAATCACAGATATAAATAAACAGATAAGACATTTCATATTTAGTAAGACAATACACAGCATACAACATAAAACTCTCATTCAGGATAAGAAACAAGGAGAAATAGCACTTCAGGACATACAAACAAAAATACAAGCACTTAGAATCAGCCACATAGGTAATATTATCAGACATCCAGAACAACATAGATTAGCATTATATTATATAGCACACAAAATAAAACATCTCACAAAACTAAACAATGCAGCAGCACATTATCAGGGCATACTACCATCCTTCTATCACACATGTATACAGGCAATACAAGGACAAGGACATGAACATTTAATAAATGAAACAACACGAGAAATATACAAACAATTAGTTAGTAAACAAACACCATCGCTTAAGCTGAGAATCAAAAGAGGACGAAAATATTTCATGTCAGACTACACATCCACCTTTTCCAAATTACACAACAAACACATCACATCTAAGGCGAAAGAAGTAACTTGCAGACTGATTTTTAATATAACTCCCATAATACCCAAATTAGCATTCAGATCCAGGCAAATAGGAAAATACCAATTATGCAGGAACAACACAAAAGAGACAGAAGCACACATATTTTTCACATGTCAAACAGTCACAGATGCAGTGGAAACTCTACAACAAATAATACAAACACACACAGGCAAACAAACAGACATTTACAAGGCAATCTTTCTTAACACTCTTCCTAAAACATCCGAAGACACACACACAAAACTACTTCAAACACTAGCGGAATACAGAAAATTAGTTTGGACTTGCAGAATCAAGGCAAGGTTCAACTCCCTTACATACAACAGAAACTTATTTTTACTAATGTTCAAATACAAACTAGCTACTATTTTTCCTGACTGAAATGTGTAAATTTCCTTAATTTCATTTACTCTTGCAATTAGAAAAAAATGTCATTATTGTTAATTTAAAAAAAAAAAATTAATAATATAAAAAACACATAATATGTTTTACACCCGATCGTCTTGACAGACGATAGTTGGTTTCTGCTGCAGAGCACAAAATCTACAGCCCTTGCTGTGGAAAATTGTTAGAACGTGTGTGCGTCTCGCGAGCCCTGTGTGTGGCTTATTTTGTTAATACTTGGGAGCACTTCTCACTAGGTGGTAGCAAGCATTGGAGAGCACAGATACCACACGCCGGAATTGTTCCCCAGCGTGCTTTGAATCACAAATCCACCCCTCTCCCCCCAAACAACTTTAAAGAGAGATATATAGCTCCTCTGGCCTAGGCACACAAAGGCTGTGTTAAAAATGGCTGCGTGTCCGCTGTAAGACCGTTTTGTGGCTGGTGGTCTCTAGGCATTTTCTGCGTTCAGCGATTTGCTCTTTGCCTAAATTCAACACGATTCCCCAGTACGAATATAAACATTGTTGTAGAATACAAAAGGCTAACATGTATGGTATTTATATATGGGTAGCCATGTATGGGTGAATTCGTGTAGGTTTTTTTTTTTTTTTTTTTTTTTTTCGCTTTTCCATCCTGTTTCAGGATATTGCGGTCAACACCAGCATCTTTCAGCTGTATGTTGATTCCTAGGCTAGATTACGCTCATCAGCACGCCACGACTTTCTGAGCGACCGGCTCCATACTCTCATAAGTCACTTTTGCGATTCGAACCACTGCTAATTCTTGTCGCGTCACGTGACGAGAGTATTCGGGGTTAGCGGAGAAAGCTGCTAACCCCTCAGCCATGGAGCCGGCTGAATTCGTGTAGGTATTTATGTAAATATAATTATGGCTTTGTGTTGATATACAGGTATTTATATTAATATATGCATATGGAAATCCCCTCCCCCGCACATACACACGCACGCACACACACACACACACACACACACACACACACACAAATAAATTGGGAAGCCACAATTTAAATATAATGAAAATATAAAGATCACGGAAATACATGTACTATTATCTACAGAAAGCAAGAGATAAATCAAGACTGAATATGTGTGTGTGTGTGTGTGTGTGTGTGTGAGAGAGAGAGAGAGAGAGAGAGAGAGAGAGAGAGAGAGAGAGAGAGAGAGAGAGAGAGAGAGAGAGAGAGAGAGAGAGAGAGAGATGGACAGGTGTAACATGCATTCCACTTGTGGAGATGGAAATGAAACGAGGAATGTGTGTTTACATGCACTATGCCATAAATGTTATATTATCATAACTGTATATGCATGTATTTGTTTTATTAACGCATGTGACACATAACACTAACAAACGGCAACGCTCTGTAATATACACAAACAAAGAAACACACCTTGCAAATATACATTGCTTTGTATGAAATAAACGTTGAAAAAAAAAACAAATTTGGCTAGGATCGGGTGCATTTGCTGCTCTACCCCCAGTAGTGCGCCTGGTCTGGTCGGGTGCCGGGATGATCAAATAAAAACCCATCACATATCTTCACCTTAGATGTGGGCCTGGTGGACCACTGTGGGCAATAGCTCACAGTAAGACTAAGGGTCCACACAAAAAAGGGGGAGGCGGCGGAAACAGATTGTCTGGGGTAACCGCAAAATAAAATTTAAAAAATTCACCCAACACAACCGACACACAGGGACGCGGGGGGGGGGGGGTGGAGGGGGGGGGGGGGGGCTAACCCCTCTGGATACAATGAGCCCTTCTAAAAAAAATATTCAAATTTCTTTAGTGAATATTTCAATTTTTTAATATTAAAAATGATGCATATGTTGAGGGGAAGGGAGGGGGGGGGGGGGCATTAGAATTTTAGAAAGGCTTAGGTGGGGCATAGCTCAAAAAAGGTTGGGAAACACTGGTTTAGACACTCTATCTAAGGTGTGCGCTTTGTTCCAACTCTACCAGACTGTGTATTGCTGAAGGTGTTGGGATATCAATCCTAGATGACAAGGTAAGCCTGGAGCATACCACTTGGTGACGAGTGTGGGCACTGGCGCCAGAAGGGAGCAGAACGAAGCAGATACTACCAAAGATATGTCGGCCTATTAGATAGACCTCTAACCGTACGTTCTTTTCATACCACACCTTGTCCTGGAATTTTAAATTTCCGATTATTCCTTAGAGGAATAAAAAATGTGCTCCATATTTTAGATTTATTTCTATATGTCAACAGTGCTGATTGCCAGATAATGTACATTTTACTTAAGTAAAGTAAATACATCTGGTTATCTTATAAACACAACATATACCACCAGGATTTCCATTGCTGTTTGGTCCGCTGAACACTGTCTTTGACCAAAGTGCTGGAAAGCTAAGTCTTTTAGATATATATATATATAGGAAAGGGCTGTGATTTTCTGGTCATACTGTCTGTTTAGAAGCATCTTTTATTTGCCTCATACAGTCTACGGACAAAGGTGTTTTCTTAGTTTTCAACATATATATCTCTTTAACATGAAACTGTGGGATTTTTTTTTTTTTTTTTTTTTTTTTGGATTTTGTCTTCCAGAGTTCGTTGAACATATTTATATTTCTGTTTCCATGATACCAACCGACGACATTTGCGACAGAGATTAAGCGCAGATTTATCAAGAAAAAGCTGCATTTCAGAAAATAAAACGTTTTGCAATAAATTACTTTCACTAAATATCACAAAGAGACTCTTGCCACGTTATAAAGAATCTGCGTCACTGTATGACAGTGAACCTTGGAACATAAACAAATACATTTGGGAGAATATAAAAGCAACAGAGATGTTGTTACTGAGAGTAATGTAAGAAATACCTCGGTCTGCCAGAGTAACTAACAACGATTGCCTGGAAGGGGCTAATGTAATTAGAGCATTATACACAACCGAGAGAAAGAGACAGCCTTCTTTGGTCATGTAATGAGAAGGGAAGCATTGGAAAACATTATGAAAACTGGAACGATCAATAAAAAAAACGGCTCAGGCAGATCGAGAGAAATGAAGATGATGCTCTCAGACCGTGGCATTAATGGATATCATCACAAAGGCTCATCCAGAATATTAAAGACGAGATTTGAGAGACGTTACTGCTACGCCAACTGACATGACACAGGATGATGATGATGATGATGATGATGATGATGATGATGATGATGATGATCAAATGATATAGGTTTTATGAAATAAATGCCTATCATTTGATGTAAGAAATTGTATTATTACATGTTAAATATAACCAGGTCTAATAAGGCTGGAAATCATGTATAATTAGTAACAACAACAACAACAAAGAACAAAATACCTAACACGGTTCTATAGAACAATGTTGGCAATTCAATTCCTGGGACAGCTGAAATGGACATTTTGAGGGAGACCAAGAATAAAGACAACTTATCAGAAGCAACTGAAAGTCTTCATGATTTTGCCACTTGTTGAAAGAAAACACACTGGAACATGTTGTGACAGCTTTGAAGATGGATGGCAGTGACAGAACATTCAGGACAGTTTTGTGTCTTCTCATTGGCACGGTAGGGAGTCCATTAAAACATGATTAACCAAGCTAATCGACATGGCTGCATGACGACATGAATTATCATTCATGCATGTCGGTGTTTGAACAGGACATTATTCTAATCATAGAATATAACACTTTTGTAATAATCATCGTTTGCGCGCTACTCGAGAGCTACAAGATGGTCATTCTCTCTATGAGATATGGAAGCATGTCGTCATCATCAATCATCATCATCATCATCATCATCATCATCATCATCATCATCATCATCTTCATTACCATTATCGTTATTATCATCACCATCATCATCGTCATCATCATCAATCATCATCATCATCATCATCGTCATTATCATCATCATCTTCATTACCATTATCGTTATTATCATCACCATCATCATCGTCATCATCATCATCATCATCATCAGTTTAGTCAGCCCGAAGATGGTATAGAAGACATCGGATCATGTTACTCAGAGTCCCCTGTTTTCAGTAACTCTAAGCCGCTCTGATCCTTGCTCGCCCGTGTGTGCTAGTTACCTCACGGGTGCAATCTTTTCTTTATCCCTGTATTTCGCACTCAAGTATTTTCTGTAGAACACATTCTTGGTTCAATTTAATCTCATGTTTCACTGCCTCATTTTGATTTAAAATCATTGTCACATCTCTAACTTATGTATTTCAATTTCATATGTGTGACTTGAGTAGGCGTGTAATGAGAATTTAAGAATATATGATGCAGTTTTATACAACATCTCCTGCACAATGATAATTGTATATGGGTAGCTTGTAGCATTTTACGAGAAGCATGCGGTTTGTTGAGTTGAAACTGAAACTATAGTGACATCAGGAGACTTATATTGAAGGAGTGTCACAAGTGTACCGCAAGGTGACTGGTCATTACTGTAGAGCGACTGCTGTGGCACGTTTACTAGAGTCATAGGTGATGTGCGGGGTGTGTCGT
This sequence comes from Cepaea nemoralis, assembly GCA_014155875.1. Classification (NCBI taxonomy): domain Eukaryota; kingdom Metazoa; phylum Mollusca; class Gastropoda; order Stylommatophora; family Helicidae; genus Cepaea; species Cepaea nemoralis. The sequence continues at coordinate 475,180 of JACEFZ010004145.1, forward strand.
TTCTTGGTTACGTGGCTTCGCGCCGATGCTACATTCGTTGTTATCAGGTGTGAATGATCACTGGTCACTGCCCAAAACTGGGTTGTATGTCGGTGCTGTAAATATCTTGCCCAGCACTCGAACCGCTGACTGGACTTTTCCACGGCCAAGCATATTATACATTTGTTGCTGCTGTGGTCACGTTACTGTGCCAGTACCTTTCTGGTTGGCGATTCTGTGTTCTTTCTCGGTGGATTCATTTCTATCATTATCTTGAGTTCAGTTTTTGTTATTTCACTACACTATTCACAACAACTAGTAATTTAGAACAGACTCAACATGTCCGGAATAACTCAACACCAGTATGGCTTTATACTTCTTTGTAGTGTCTCCAAATACAGTACGAATTACACTATCATGTTCACAATATGTCACATAAACACAATATGTCACATAAACACAATATGTCACATAAACACAATATTCAGAGACTACAATTTACTACATTCTAATTACAGAAGTAGGGGCTCTGTATATGGCTATTCTACTAAACTCAGAACCAGGTCCGACACTGACCGTGGTTCAAGCCCAACTCTCTAGGATGACGTTTTGTCCTCGTACTAAACGTCCTGATTGCTTTTCACGCTTTTGAGACCAATGCCGTGGTGGGTCACTTCACACGGTCTCTTCGTGTAGACTGTGCTTATTACAAACTTATGCCATGATCCAGGCCTGCATAAATTGATTCAAGGCAGTCTTGAGTAGCCAGTATGTAACTGAACCTCGTATTGCACACACATTTTGTATGAATGTAAAATACAACAAATTTTATCGTGGTGTGGAGATATTGAATCCTGGACCATGCACGAGATATCAGTTACATATATAGTATGCAACACGTCTGTGTTTACATTCCTGAGTATGATACAGCAAGAGTTTTGTGTGGTATGTGAACCAAAGATTTGCCACAGTTTCCGTACTTACAGATAAGTGTTTTATTCACAATTCAAACGTGTGATAGTATGTGTAATGACTAGCTTGTTTCAACAACTACGTTTCGAACTGTTTTGCACTAGTAACCCTTAGTTCTATTGAACCCCTCTTAAACGAAACACGCCTTCCATCACTGGTATTTCCCAGCCACGTTTACATGTAGTAAGGCCACAGTATTTTAGTTTCCCAGCCACAGCTACATTGAGTATGGCCACAGTATTTTAGATACCCAGCCCCTGCTATATATAGAATGGCTACATTATTTTATTTTTCCAGCCATGTCTACGTTTAGTATGGCTACATTATGTTAGTTTTCCAGCCACGGCTACATGTAGTATGACCACAACATTTTATTTTCCCAGCCACGGCTACATGTATTATGACCACAATATTTTAGTTTCCCAGCCACGGCTACATGTAGTATGACCACATTATTTAAGTTTCCCAGCCACGGCTACATGTAGTATGACCACAATATTTCAGTTTCCCAGCCACGGCTAAACGTAGTATGGCCACAGTATTTTAGTTTCCCAGCCACGGCTACATGTAGTACGACCACAATATTTCAGTTTCCCAGCCACGGCTAAACGTAGTATGGCCACAGTATTTTAGTTTCCCAGCCACGGCTAAACGTAGTATGGCCACAGTATTTTAGTTTCCCAGCCACAGCTACATGTACTATGACCACAATATTTCAGTTGCCCAGCCACGGCTACATGTAGTATGACCACATTATTTAAGTTTCCCAGCCACGGCTACATGTAGTATGGCCACATTATTTCAGTTTCCCAGCCACGGCTACATGTAGTATGACCACAATATTTCAGTTTCCCAGCCCCGGCTACATGAAGTATGACCACAATATTTTAGTTTCCAAGCCACGGCTAAACGTAGTATGGCCACAGTATTTTAGTTTCCCAGCCACGGCTAAACGTAGTATGGCCACAGTATTTTAGTTTCCCAGCCACGTCTACATGTAGTATGACCCCAATATTTCAGTTTCCCAGCCACGGCTACATGTAGTATGACCACAATATTTCAGTTTCCCAGCTACGGCTACATGTAGTATGACCACAATATTTCAGTTTCCCAGCCACGGCTAAACGTAGTATGGCCACAGTATTTTAGTTTCTCAGCTACGGCTACATGTAGTATGACCACTATACTTTAGTTTTTCAGCCACGGCTACATGTAGTATGGCCACATTATTTCAGTTTCCCAGCCACGGCTACATGTAGTATGACCACAATATTTCAGTTTCCCAGCCACGGCTACATGTAGTATGACCACAACATTTTATTTTCCCAGCCACGGCTACATGTATTATGAACACAATATTTTAGTTTCCCAGCCACGGCTACATGTAGTATGACCACATTATTTTAGTTTCCCACCCACTGCTACATGTAGTATGGCACACAGTATTTAGTTCCCACCCACGCTACATGTAGTATGGCCACAGTATTTTAGTTTCCCACCCACTGCTACATGTAGTATGGCCACAGTATTTAGTTTCCCACCACTGCTACATGTAGTATGGCCACAATATTTTAGTTTCCCACCCACTGCTACATGTAGTATGGCCACAGTATTTTAGTTTCCCACCCACTGCTACATGTAGTATGGACACAATATTTAGTTTCCCACCACTGCTACATGTAGTATGGCCACAGTATTTTAGTTTCCCACCCACTGCTACATGTAGTATGGCCACAGTATTTTAGTTTCCCACCCACTGCTACATGTAGTATGGCCACAGTATTTTAGTTTCCCACCCACTGCTACATGTAGTATGGCTACAATATTTTAGTTTCCCACCCACTGCTACATGTAGTATGGCCACAGTATTTTAGTTTCCCAGCCACGGCTACATGTAGTATGTCCACATATTTTAGTTTCCCAGCCACGGCTACATGTAGTATGTCCACCATATTTTAGTTTCCCAGCCATGCTACATGTAGTATGACCACCATATTTTAGTTTCCCAGCCACGGCTACATGTAGTATGTCCACCATATTTTAGTTTCCCAGCCACGGCTACATGTAGTATGTCCACCATATTTTAGTTTCCCAGCCACGGCTACATGTAGTATGTCCACCATATTTTAGTTTCCCAGCCACGGCTACATGTAGTATGTCCACAGTATTTTAGTTTCCCAGCCACGGCTACATGTAGTATGTCCACCATATTTAGTTTCCCAGCCACGGCTACATGTAGTATGTCCACATATTTAGTTTCCCAGCCACGGCTACATGTAGTATGTCCACCATATTTAGTTTCCCAGCCACGGCTACATGTAGTATGGCCACAGTATTTTAGTTTCCCAGCCACGGCTACATGTAGTACGACCACATATTTTCAGTTTCCCAGCCACGGCTACATGTAGTATGGCCACAGTATTTTAGTTTCCCAGCCACGGCTACAGTAGTATGGCCACAGTATTTTAGTTTCCCAGCCACGGCTACATGTAGTATGACCACAATATTTCAGTTTCCCAGCCACGGCTAAACGTAGTATGGCCACAGTATTTTAGTTTCCCAGCCACGGCTACATGTAGTATGACGACAATATGTCAGTTTCCCAGCCACGGCTACGTGTAGTATGACCACAATATTTCAGTTTCCCAGCCACGGCTACATGTAGTATGGCCACAGTATTTTAGTTTCCCAGCCACGGCTACATGTAGTATGACCACAATATTTCAGTTTCCCAGCCGACGGCTACATGTAGTATGAACACAATATTTTCAGTTTCCCAGCCACTGCTACATGTAGTATGACCACATAGTTCAGTTTCCCAGCCGCGGCTACATGTAGTTATGAACACAATATTTTCAGTTTCCCAGCCACGGCTACATGTAGTATGACCACAATATTTTAGTTTCCAAGCCACGGCTACATGTAGTATGGACCACAATATTTTAGTTTCCCAGCCACGGCTACATGTAGTATGACCACAGTAATTTTAGTTTCCCAGCCACGGCTACATGTAGTATGGCCACAGTATTTTAGTTTCCCAACCACGGCTACATGTAGTATGACCACAATATTTCAGCTTCCCAGCCACGGCTACATGTAGTATGGACCACAAGTATTTCAGTTTCCCAGCCACGGCTACATGTAGTATGGCCACAATATTTCTAGTTTCCCAGCCACGGCTACATGTAGTATGGCCACAGTATTTTAGTTTCCCAGCCACGGCTACATGTAGTATGACGACAAGTATTTCAGTTTCCCACCACTGCTACATGTAGTATGCCACAATATTTCAGTTTCCCAGCCACGGCTAAACGTAGTATGGCCACAGTATTTTAGTTTCCCAGCCACGTCTACATGTAGTATGACCACAATATTTCAGTTTCCCAGCCGCGGCTACATGTAGTATGAACACAATATTTCAGTTTCCCAGCCACGGCTACATGTAGTATGACCACAATATTTCAGTTTCCAAGCCACGGCTACATGTAGTATGACCACAACATTTTATTTTCCCAGCCACGGCTACATGTAGTATGACCACATAATTTTAGTTTCCCAGCCACGGCTACATGTAGTATGACCACATTATTTCAGTTTCCCAGCCACGGCTACATGTAGTATGACCACATTATTTCAGTTTCCCAGCCACGGCTACAAGTAGTATAACCACATTATTTCAGTTTCCCAGCCACGGCTACATGTAGTATGACCACAATATTTCAGTTTCCCAGCCACGGCTACATGTAGAATGACGACAATATTTCATTTTCCCAGCCACGGCTACATGTAGTATGACCACAATATTTCAGTTTCCCAGCCATGGCTAAACGTAGTATGGCCACAGTATTTTAGTTTCCCAGCCACGGCTACATGTAGTATGACCACAATATTTTAGTTTCTCAGCCACGGCTACATGTAGTATGGCCACATTATTTCAGTTTCCCAGCCACGGCTACATGTAGTATGACCACAATATTTCAATTTCCCAGCCACGGCTACATGTAGTATGACCACAATATTTCAGTTTCCCAGCCACGGCTACATGTAGTATGACCACAATATTTCAGTTTCCCAGCCACGGCTAAACGTAGTATGGCCACAGTATTTTAGTTTCCCAGCCACGGCTACATGTAGTATGACCACAATATTTCAGTTTCCCAGCCACGGCTACATGTAGTATGACCACAATATTTCAGTTTCCCAGCCACGGCTAAACGTAGCATGACCACAATATGTTAGTTTCCCAGCCACGGCTACATGTAGTATGACCACAATATTTCAGTTTCCCAGCCACGGCTACATGTAGTATGACCACAATATTTCAGTGTCCCAGCCACGGCTAAACGTAGTATGGCCAGTTTCCACAAAACACCCGTGTGTTGCCGGGGCCCATATCGGGGAGCAAAGAATAGTAACACTGTTGCCTACCATGCACGTCGTAAGAGGCGACTAAGGAGGCTATGGTTCCATCGCCCTGCTACTGAGTGAGTGCGTGGCGCGACACTGTGAGCTGTGAATTTCGCGTGGAATGCTTTTACATCTGTTCGCATTTTGTAGCGTGAACTGCATGTTCAGAACAATGGTGGCCGGCTGTTGCTCGATTGACTGGTTTGCCTTTTCGGGGGAGACCCCTGGGAGTGGTCGCTGGAGCTACGGAGTTCTTGCTTTGTGCTGCGCTTTCGGTGGGTCGCTCTGCGGAAAGAGACCAAGCCATATGGGGTAAAACCCGGGTCAATGAAGTCTTTCTGGTGACTGCCGTTTCCATCGTCAATGAACTGTATTTCTCGTGGAGGACTTTTGTGTTGGCATTCTGGTGGCGGCATTATGCACAGTGTACCGGTGAGGGCTGTTGGCTTGCCGATACTCCTGTCTATTCCATTGTTCACATAGGGCAGTGAGGAACATTTTGTGTGATATTCACTGGCACAGGAACGGAGCATAATGGGGACGACCCGTTGCCGTGAAGTTGGAACCGCGACTAACTAACTAACTAACTAACTATGGCCACAGTATTTTGGTTTCCCGGTTAGTTGATGCTGTTCATGAACCAATAAAGCACCCATCCCTCCCACCTCCACCCTTACTCCCAGATATTCACATCTCTTAGAATTTCAACATTTTTTTTTAATGGTCAACGATATTTTAAGAATCTCTCTGTAACATTTGAACCACGGTTTTCTTCTTTATTGATTTTCTCACATCAATATCTGGCCATATAAAAGTATTTTCTCGAAAATTTTACTAAATGAGTATGTTGATAATGCCAGGAGCATGTTCTAATGTTTGTTAGACGTCTGGAATCGACGCCTGCCAAGGATGGGTATGATTAGCCATCTATCCCTCTGCACATTAGGGGTTACAGAATGTCATGACCCTCTTACATCAAAGGCATGAAAAGGAAACTACCTGGGGACAATGTATTGTTGTTTTTACGGTTGACGAACTGCCGCTCGAGGCAAGTAGACGGGTCACTGATTTGACTTATCTTACCTGGATTTAGGATATTTAATCTGCTTTTCACACATTTGTAACGTTTGCAGTCACTATTTCCTGGAACTTTGAAAACAACCCCGTCTGAATAGCGTTTTCCAAGTTTGTAGCAATCATTTGGATCTGGTGAGTACAGAAATGTGTTTCCATCTTTAGCGCAAATATACATGTATTGTATGTGAATGTAGGTCTTAACTAGGGAATATCTCACTTCAGGAGCGTCTCAGAAACAAATCAATATCATGTGCCTTGCATATGCTGTAGGTTGTCATGTCTTTCCACGGATTTCCTTCGGTGTTATGGATCAAATCTTCTGATGATTTCCATTAAAGACATCGTTCTAGTCCACCCATTATCATGTATCTTGTTCTGCTTCTGTCCCGCTGATCTTTCCAGTCGTCACAATATCCCCCAGTGACCAAAGAATAAAGTGTGTCCCTTTTTATAGTTGTATATAATGTTTATAATGTGTATACGACGGTCACCGTGGCGAAGAATTACTAAAGCGGTTCGCAATCCAGTATATCCGTGTTAAAAACACAGCTACGCGCGGTTTGGCAGCAGACCGCGTTGTTCTGTTTTTTTCTTAGGAATTGGGTGCCAGTCGTTCAGAAAGCAACGGCAGACTACTGAACGTAAGCTTGTCAAGACATCAACAACAGCAAAAAATTCTAGTGTAGACTGCACACGTCATGTAAAGCAATGGTTCTCAACCATTTTCTGGCCTATGCACCCCTCACCATATGTTCAAAATGGCATTTCCCCTCTTTCGTATGTCCTTCCTATAAATCCCCCTCCCCCCACCTTCCCCCGCCTTCACCTAGCCCCTACACAGTATACGTATAAATGGAAGCTAAATTAATAACACATACTATAACAAGTCTAGTCGTCTACATAAAACGTGATTTGGGGGAACTTCTTACGTTATAAAACGAATTTCAGAAGGGTGAGAAGTACAGAATCTTATAGTATGGAGGGATAAATAATATCAAGTAATCGGTTCTTTTTATGAAAGCGATCTTGAAATAATCTTAACACCCTCCCCCTTCCCCCCCCCCCCCAACTGGAAACCGTAAAATTCCCCATGGGGGGGGGGGGGGATTTCCCACCGGTTGAGAACCATGGTGGTAAAGGATATGCAACTATCTTTTTATTAATGTGTGTATAATGTACTATTAGTCTCTTCCAGCAAATGTAGGTTAATTACACTTGCAGTCCAAGGCTTTCGAGACATTCTTCTCAGGAGCCACATTTTAGTTTCTTCCAAGGTTTTCCTAACGTGTTCATTAACATTCCACGATTCGCTGTCAAACAGTAAAAGAGGCGTCATACAGCATTTAAGAATTCTCTTTCTTATTACATTCAGCGAGAGTGATAAGACAACTTTTTATTATATTAAATGCAGCTTTTCCATTACCTATTCTGCTGCTAATTTATGCCATACATCTTCTATCTGATGTTATAATTGCCCCTGATATTTACATGTATCAAATTGGTCAAGCATTGTTTCTTTCTATTGTTATCCCAAAATGAGGCATCCTATTTTTCTTTGATACTAAATTAATGCCATACATTTATTCTCATTCTATACAAATTAATGACAAAAGTGTACAGGTAAAATCGGTGTTGCATTTACTGGGCTGAGTTGTTTGAGTTGAGATGAGTCAAAAACCAACATCATATCCCCCAGGCGCATCATCAACAGGCAGTGAATAGTCCCAATACTAATGTTACCAGTTGTGGTCTGATTGTGTTCCGAGTCTTGAGTGTTGCCGGCTCCACTGGACACTCCCAGCCGCACAATTCTCTCTACACTATGATTGCTCTGTTCTTCCACTCCATACACATGATATCAACGGGCTCTGAGCACATCTGCCTTATTATACACCAATACCCCACTCCGCGGTGCAGACCAAGCCAGCTTATCTTCCTGCTCGGTTCCCACCACACCAGCATGCCCTTGGGGAAAGGATCAATCAGACGATCCCTATCTTTGATTTGTTTAACAGTACTATGCCAATCTGCACGAAACATTCCTGCGTCAACCTTTCTTAGTACGATGAGGAAATGATCCTAACCCCATATGTGTATAGGTCAATCGCCACTGGACTGGTTATGAAGTCAATATTGCACCGAACGCCTTTGCTTCATAGAACACTGTTGCACCCATCTTAAGCTGCGTTGATATGAAAGGTCTGGACAGTTTTTAACACGAGTATCCTTCCTCGTTGAGGTTCCAAACATTTGAGTACCAAACCGGCAGGCAATCGGGCGAGCCACTGCTCTGCCGCGATTCCCATCTCCTATGTAGTAGTTCGTTAGACCGGCCCCTGTGTCCGGCCACTGCTCTACCAGGTAGTAGTCCGTTATACTTTCCCCCTGTGTCCGGCGAGCCACTACTCCCAGGTAGTAGTCCGTTAGACCTGCTCCTGTGTTCGGTGAGCCACTGCTCTATCGCGACTCCCAGCTCCTAGGTAGTAGTCGCTGTGTCCGGTGCTCAGTGAAACAATGAATTGAAAATCAATGCCCTGACGTTAGTCTTGTTAAACATTCCTCTTCTACCCTGGAGTGTAGAGGAACCTTACAACCCTGTTTAAATTTGTATCGTCTACCCTGGAGTGTTGAACCACTTTATAGCCTGTTTTCAACTTTCCACTTCTGCCCAGGAGTGTAGAGTTAGTTACCTTACAGCCTTGTTTACACTCCCCTCTTCTTCTTTGGAGTGTAGAAGTACCCTGCAGCTTTGCTTATTCTCATCCTCCTCTACCCTAGAGTGTAGAGGAACCTTACAGCCTTGTTTAAACTGCCCTCTTCTACCCTGGAGTCTAGAGGAGGGTTACAGCCTTGTTTACACTGTCCCCTTCTTCCCTGGAGTGTAGAGGTACTTTGCAGCTTTGCTTAGTCCATCCTCTTCTACCCTGGAATGTAGAGGAACACAGCAGCCTTGGTTAGTCTCATCCTCTTCTAACCTGGAGTGTAGAGGAAGCATCAGCCTTGTTTACACTTCCCTCTTCTACTATGAGCTAGAGATGTGGCAAATTTGCTACGAAGGCGATTCGCAATCCTGCACACCGCGTTCGAAGCACAGATGCAGGCGATTTCGAAACGGCTGTCTTGCGCTCGTTTCATGCAAAGGCATGAGCTTCGGTCGTTTATAAAGCAATGGTTACCTACTTAAAGTAATCTTATTTAGTAAATCAAGAACAGAAAGAAAAAATGCTGTGACACACTATAACGTCCCATAAAGGACATGTAAATAACTTGTTAACTTCTACTCTCGGATGTAGAAGTGCCTTACAACAATAAACAGAACCCGGTGCAGTGCAGTCGATATGCTAGCCTTTGATCATTCCATCCAACCCCCCCCCCCCCACCACTTATGTGAATGCTTAATGATGTAGAAGAATGATGGTTTGCTTACTATCGTCATCTTGTCCGTAGAGTACTCCTTGAACAGCAAAGCAGCCAACCAAAACAGCCAGAGTCATCAGAGAGCAAACCTGCAGGAATGTGTTTGTGAGTGTGGTGTGTGTGTGTGTGTGTGTGTGTGTGGTGTGTGTGTATATATATATATATATATATATATATATATATATATCTTATAAATAAAAAAGGATGTATGTATGTATGTGTGTTTGTTCTTTATACGTTCGCGAACGGTCCATCCGATTGAGATGAAATTTTCAATACGTCTTCCTCTCATTCTCGCGCTGCCAACTGTCATATCTTTTTAGTGTAAAATCGGCTACTTACTTAATATTATTTAATATTTCATTTTTAATAATAAATTTCTATATAGCAAGGGGACTTAACTCTAGAAAAGTTATTTCAAGGGGCACAACTTTTAATAACATTGCTATATACCTTATAGTCATACTGTTGCATCGTTTTCAAAGATTTATAGACTCTTTGTCTATAGTTATTTACCGGCATATGAGTTATAACAAATAATGATATAATCTTTAAGGCATTTTCAAAGTTTTCATAAAAATAATGCATAATGCATAACATTGTAACTCTTCTTTTTATGCTTAAAGAAGTTATCTACAGTAGCGCTTATGGGAATGTCCCGAATGCTGTGATGTCGGTTCCTAAATCAATAAATCAATCAATCTACAGTCATGTAGGTGATTAAAAACAGTTTTCATTAAATATAATGGATGGTGTGTGGAAGGACATTCTTTTAAGTAACTTTTTTTTGGGGTTGTTGTATGAATTTAATTAGACGCTCCCCGCCAGGAGCTGGCGAAGCCACGCCGGGTCAGATAGATAGACAGACCCACTTTTTCGCTGCAGTTATCTACAGGCATATGCGTTATAATCCTCCTCCTCCTCCTCTCCCCTCCTCCTTCTACCCTCTTCATCTTCCCCTCCCCTCCTCCCTCCTCCTCCTCCCTCCTCCTCCGTTCTCCTCCTCCTTCCTCCTCCCTCTTCCTCCTCCTCCTACCTCCTCGCCCTCCCCCTCCTCCTAATCACAGTCTCATGATCCTTCGCCTCCCTTCGCCGGACGAGAGAACGAAAGAAGTACGCCACCAGGGCGGAAGACGCGGAACCGCAAGCCAGCAGAAAGCACAGCAACGAAGCGACACGGAGAAGAAAGTGGTAAGCCGCAGAAGAAGAAAGGGGACAGGGGCACGAGGACGAAGAAGCAGACGGTGACGCCAGCGAGCAGCAAGAAGAAAGCAGAAAGAGCGAAGCGCGACGAAGCAAGACAAGAGAAGGAAGCCATCATCCCGCGGCAGCCACAAGCACGCAAAAATACCGAATAAGCAGGAGCAAGATGTAAGAAGAACCTCCGCAGAACTCAGGCAAAGCTAACGCAACGACGCCGAACTACGAAAAAGCGCATCAGAATCAAGGCCAGAAGCGGACACGTCGAAGAGCCGAACGACATTAATACCAGCATCAAGCAATCATCCTCCAGCCCGCCTTAGAAGCCGTACTTCTACTCATGCCTTCGCACGAGGCGCCTACGACATAAGCATCCCCCTCCTCCTCCTCCCTCTTCCTCCTCCTCCCCTCCCCTCCTCCTCTTCCCTCCTCCTTCTCCCTCCTCCTCCCTCCTCTTCCTCCCTCCTCCTCCTCTCTCCTCCTCCTCCCTCATGCTCCTTCCTCCTCCCTCCTACTCCCTCTTCCTCATCCTCCCACCTCCTCCTACTCCTCCCTGCTCCACCTAATCCCTCCTCCTCCCTCCTATTCCTCCCTACTCCTCTTCCTCCCTCCTCTTCCCTCCTCCTCTTCTCTCCGCCTATCTCTTCCTCCTTCCTCCTCCCTCCTCCACCTCCCTCTTCCTCCTCCTACTCCTACTTTTTCTTCTTCTGCTGCTGCTGCTGCCGCTGCCGCCGCTCCGTTTACCCAATTTAATTGTTGGGGGAAGATGTAAAGATCTTTCAAGTGCTCTTTCTAATGCTTTTTGTAAGTTGGTCTTTGTTTATCTAAGGTTGTTCTAACTGAACCAATAAATTATTAGACAGACAGACAGACAGACAGACAGACAGACAGACAGACAGACAGACAGACAGACAGACAGACAGACAGACAGACAGACAGACAGACAGACAGACAGACAGACAGACAGACAGACAGACAGACAGACAGACAGTCGGGAATGGGAACGAGAACTTATATGACTACTTATATGAATTAAATGAGATGCTCCCCACCAGGGACTGGGGGAAGCCGGGCCGGGTCAGCTAGTATATATATATATATATATATATATATATATATATATATATATATATATATATATATATATATATATATATATATATATATATATATATATATATATATATATATATATATATATATATATATATATATATATACCATCTCCGAGTTCATGGATCAATTCATGTGTTGACTCCCTTCCGTGCC
>JACEFZ010004145.1:492500-500000 GCA_014155875.1 Cepaea nemoralis
TACAGGATACTTTCCTAAAGTACACGAAGAGGAGATCTAACACAGAGAGGGACACCATGGACACATAACTCACACAAACATGCATACAAACATGGCAACATCTGATACAACACATTACAGACATGGCATATAGGTAAACAATACAAAATATCAACAATATGTGGTAGACGTTTAACAGTCATCACAAACATAACAGGAAAATATGATATACTTAGCGACGGTTCTAGATCACCCAAAACAGGTAATCGCAATCGCAAACAAACAGATCAGACATGTTTGCATAATGGTGCACTTTTCCATCTGGATCATTATATGGCTGTATCTTCTCTAGGACATTGACTCTGCTGTGGTGATGTTTTCCTTCTCTAGAACAGTGACTCTGCTGTGGTGATGTTTTCCTTCTCTAGAACAGTGACTCTGCTGTGGTGATGTTTTCCTTCTCTAGAACAGTGACTCTGCTGTGGTGATGTTTTCCTTCTCTAGGACAGTGACTCTACTGTGGTGATGTTTTCCTTCTCTAGGACAGTGACTCTGCTGTGGTGATGTTTTCCTTCTCTAGAACAGTGACTTTGCTGTGGTGATGTTTTCCTTCTCTAGAACAGTGACTCTGCTGTGGTGATGTTTTCCTTCTCTAGGACAGTGACTCTGCTGTGGTGATGTTTTCCTTCTCTAGAACAGTGACTCTGCTGTGGTGATGTTTTCCTTCTCTAGAACAGTGACTCTGCTGTGGTGATGTTTTCCTTCTCTAGGACAGTGACTCTGCTGTGGTGATGTTTTCCTTCTCTAGAACAGTGACTCTGCTGTGGTGATGTTTTCCTTCTCTAGAACAGTGACTCTGCTGTGGTGATGTTTTCCTTCTCTAGGACAGTGAATCTATTGTGCTGAAGTTTTGTTTTCTCTAGGATATTGACTCTACTGTGGTGAAGTTTTGTTTCTCTAGGATATTGACTCTACTGCAGTGATGTTTTGTTTCTCTAGGATATTGACTCTACTGTGGTGAAGTTTTTTTTCTCTAGGATATTGACTCTACTGTGGTGAAGCGTTGTTTCTCTAGGATATTGACTCTACTGTGGTGAAGTCTTGTTTCTCTAGGATATTGACTCTATAAATGGTGAAGTCTTGTTTCTCTAGGATATTGACTCTATATATGGTGAAGTATTGTTTCTCTAGGATATTGACTCTATATATGGTGAAGTCTTGTTTCTCTAGGATATTGACTCTATATATGGTGAAGTCTTGTTTCTCTAGGATATTGACTCTATATATGGTGAAGTTTTGTTTCTCTAGGATATTGACTCTATATATGGTGAAGTTTTGTTTCTCTAGGATATTGACTCTACTGTGGTGAAGTTTTGTTTCTCTAAGATATTGACTCTACTGTGGTGAAGTTTTATTTCTCTAGGATGGTGACTCTATTATGGTGAAGTTTTGTTTTCTCTAGGATATTGACTCTACTGTGGTGAAGTTTTGTTTCTCTAGGATATTGACTCTACTGTGAAGATGTTTTATTTCTCTAGGATATTGACTCTACTGTGGTGATGTTTTCCTTCTCTAGGACAGTGACTCTGCTGTGGTGATGTTTTCCTTCTCTAGAACAGTGACTTTGCTGTGGTGATGTTTTCCTTCTCTAGGACAGTGACTCTGCTGTGGTGATGTTTTCCTTCTCTAGGACAGTGACTCTGCTGTGGTGATGTTTTCCTTCTCTAGAACAGTGACTCTGCTGTGGTGATGTTTTCCTTCTCTAGAACAGTGACTCTGCTGTGGTGATGTTTTCCTTCTCTAGGACAGTGACTCTGCTGTGGTGATGTTTTCCTTCTCTAGAACAGTGACTCTGCTGTGGTGATGTTTTCCTTCTCTAGAACAGTGACTCTGCTGTGGTGATGTTTTCCTTCTCTAGGACAGTGAATCTATTGTGCTGAAGTTTTGTTTTCTCTAGGATATTGACTCTACTGTGGTGAAGTTTTGTTTCTCTAGGATATTGACTCTACTGCAGTGAAGTTTTGTTTTCTCTAGGATATTGACTCTACTGTGGTGAAGATTTGTTTCTCTAGGATATTGACTCTACTGCAGTGATGTTTTGTTTCTCTAGGATATTGACTCTACTGTGGTGAAGTTTTTTTTCTCTAGGATATTGACTCTACTGTGGTGAAGCGTTGTTTCTCTAGGATATTGACTCTACTGTGGTGAAGTCTTGTTTCTCTAGGATATTGACTCTATAAATGGTGAAGTCTTGTTTCTCTAGGATATTGACTCTATATATGGTGAAGTCTTGTTTCTCTAGGATATTGACTCTATATATGGTGAAGTCTTGTTTCTCTAGGATATTGACTCTATATATGGTGAAGTTTTGTTTCTCTAGGATATTGACTCTATATATGGTGAAGTTTTGTTTCTCTAGGATATTGACTCTACTGTGGTGAAGTTTTGTGTCTCTAAGATATTGACTCTACTGTGGTGAAGTTTTATTTCTCTAGGATGGTGACTCTATTGTGGTGAAGTTTTGTTTTCTCTAGGATACTGACTCTACTGTGGTGAAGTTTTGTTTCTCTAGGATATTGACTCTACTGTGAAGATGTTTTATTTCTCTAGGATATTGACTCTACTGTGGTGAAGTTTTGTTTCTCTAGGATATTGACTCTACTGTGAAGATGTTTTATTTCTCTAGGATATTGACTCTACTGTGGTGAAGTTTTGTTTCTCTAGGATATTGACTCTACTGTGGTGAAGCGTTGTTTCTCTAGGATATTGACTCTACTGTGGTGAAGCGTTGTTTCTCTAGGATATTGACTCTACTGTGGTGAAGTTTTGTTGTCTCTAGGATATTGACTCTACTGTGGTGAAGTTTTGTTTCTCTAGGATATTGATTCTACTGTGAAGATGTTTTATTTCTCTAGGATATTGACTCTACTGTGGTGAAGTTTTGTTTCTCTAGGATATTGACTCTACTGTGAAGATGTTTTATTTCTGTAGGATATTGACTCTACTGTGGTGAAGTTTTGTTTCTCTAAGATATTGACTCTACTGTAGTGAAGTTTTGTTTCTCTAGGATATTGACTCTACTGTGATGACGTTTTTTTTCTCTAGAATATTGACTACTACTGTGGTGAAGTTTTATTTCTCTAGGAAATTGACTCTACTGTGGTGAAGCGTTGTTTCTCTAGGATATTGACTCTACTGTGGTAAAGTTTTGTTTCTCTAGGATATTGACTCTACTGTGATTAAGTTTTGTTTCTCTAGGATATTAACGCTATATATGGTGAAATTTTGGTTTCTCTAGGATATTGACTCTTCTGTGGTGAAGTTTTGTTTCTGTAGGATATTGACTTTACTGTGGTGAAGTTTTGTTTCTCTAGGACAGTGACTCTACTGTGGTGAAGTTTTGTTTCTCTAGGATATTGACTCTACTGTGGTGAAGCGTTGTTTCTCTAGGATATTGACTCTGCTGTTGTGAAGCGTTGTTTCTCTAGGATATTGACTCTACTGTGGTGAAGTTTTGTTTTCTCTAGGATATTGACTCTACTGTGGTGAAGTTTTGTTTCTCTAGGATATTGACTCTACTGTGAAGATGTTTTATTTCTCTAGGATATTGACTCTACTGTGGTGAAGTTTTGTTTCTCTAGGATATTGACTCTACTGTGAAGATGTTTTATTTCTGTAGGATATTGACTCTACTGTGGTGAAGTTTTGTTTCTCTAGGATATTGACTCTACTGTAGTGAAGTTTTGTTTCTCTAGGATATTGACTCTACTGTGATGACGTTTTTTTCTCTAGAATATTGACTCTACTGTGGTGAAGTTTTATTTCTCTAGGAAATTGACTCTACTGTGGTGAAGCGTTGTTTCTCTAGGATATTGACTCTACTGTGGTAAATTTTTGTTTCTCTAGGATATTGACTCTACTGTGATTAAGTTTTGTTTCTCTAGGATATTAACTCTATATATGGTGAAATTTTGGTTTCTCTAGGATATTGACTCTTCTGTGGTGAAGTTTTGTTTCTGTAGGATATTGACTTTACTGTGGTGAAGTTTTGTTTCTCTAGGACAGTGACTCTACTGTGGTGAAGTTTTGTTTCTCTAGGACAGTGACTCTACTATGGTGAAGTTTTGTTTCTCTAGAATATTGACTCTACTGTGATGAAGATATATTTCTCTAGGATATTGACTCTATTGTTTGTGAAGTTTTGTTTTCTCTAGGATATTGACTCTACTGTGGTGAAGCGTTGTTTCTCTAGGTTATTGACTCAACTGTGGTGAAGTTTTGTTTCTCTAGGATATTGACTCTACTGTGGTGAAGATTTGTTTCTCTAGGATATTGACTCTACTGTTTTAAAGATTTATTTCTCTAGGATGTTGACTATATTATGGTGAAGTTTTGTTTTCTCTAGGATATTGACTCTAATGTGGTGAAGCGTTGTTTCTCTGGGTTATTAACTCTACTGTGGTGAAGTTTTGTTTCTCTAGGATATTGACTCTACTGTGGTGAAGTTTTATTTCTCTAGGATATTGACTCTATAGTGGTGAAGCTTTGTTTTCTCTAGGATATTGACTCTACTTTGGTGAAGTTTTGTTTCTCTAGGATATTGACTCTACTGTGTTGAAGTTTTTTTTTCTCTAGGATATTGACTCTACTGTGGTGAAGTTTTGTTTCTCTAGGATATTGACTCTACTGCGGTGAAGTTTTGTTTCTCTAGGATATTGACTCAACTGTGCGGAAGTTTTGTTTTCTCTAGGATATTGACTCTACTGTGGTGAAGTTGTGTTTTCTCTGAGATATTGACTTTACTGTGGTGAAGAGTTGTTTCTCTAGGTTATTGACTCTACTGTGGTGAAGTTTTGTTTCTCTAGGATATTGACTCTACTGTGAAGATGTTTTGTTTTGTCTAGGATATTGACTCTACTGTGGTGAAGTTTTGTTTCTCTAGGGTATTGACTCTACTGTGGTGAAGTTTTGTTTCTCTAGGATATATACTGTACTGCAGTGAAGTTTTGTTTCTCTAGGAAATTGACTCTACTGTGGTGACGTTTTTTTCTCTAGGATATTGACTCTACTGTGGTGAATTTTAGATTCTCTAGGATATTGACTCTACTGCAGTGAAGTTTTGTTTCTCTAGGATATTGACTCTACTGTGGTGACGTTTTATTTCTCTAGGATATTGACTCTACTGTGGTGAAGTTTTTTTTCTCTAGGATATTGACTCTACTGTGGTGAAGTTTTGTTTCTCTAGGATATTGACTCTACTGCGGTGAAGTTTTGTTTCTCTAGGATATTGACTCTACTGTGGTGAAGTTTTGTTTCTCTAGGATATTGACTCTACTGTGGTGAAGTTTTGTTTCTCTAGGATACTGACTCTACTGTGGTGAAGTTTTGTTTCTCTAGGATATTGACTCTAATGTGGTGAAGTTTTGTTTCTCTAGGATATTGACTCTACTGTGGTTAAGTTGTGTTTCTCTAGGATATTGACTCTACTGTGGTGAAGTTTTGTTTCTCTAGGATATTGACTCTACTGTGGTGAAGTTTTGTTTCTCTAGGATATTGACTCTACTGCAGTGAAGTTTTGTTTCTCTAGGATATTGACTCTTCTGTGGTGACGTTTATTTTCTCTAGGATATTGACTCTACTGTGGTGAGGTTTTTTTTTCTCTAGGATATTGACTCTACTGTGGTGAAGTTTTGTTTCTCTAGGATATAGACTCTACTGCGGTGAAGTTTTGTTTCTCTAGGATATTGACTCTAATGTGGTGAAGCGTTGTTTCTCTAGGTTATTGACTCAACTGTGGTGAAGTTTTGTTTCTCTAGGATATTGACTCTACTGTGGTGAAGTTTTTTTTTCTCTAGGATATTGACTCTACTGTGGTGAAGTTTTGTTTCTCTAGGATATTGACTCTACTGCGGTGAAGTTTTGTTTCTCTAGGATATTGACTCTACTGTGGTGAAGTTTTGTTTCTCTAGGATATTGACTCTACTGTGGTGAAGTTTTGTTTCTCTAGGATACTGACTCTACTGTGGTGAAGTTTTGTTTCTCTAAGATATTGACTCTACTGTGGTGAAGTTTTGTTTCTCTAGGATATTGACTCTACTGTGGTTAAGTTGTGTTTCTCTAGGATATTGACTCTACTGTGGTGAAGTTTTGTTTCTCTAGGATATTGACTCTACTGTGGTGAAGTTTTGTTTCTCTAGGATATTGACTCTACTGCAGTGAAGTTTTGTTTCTCTAGGATATTGACTCTTCTGTGGTGACGTTTTTTTTCTCTAGGATATTGACTCTACTGTGGTGAGGTTTTTTTTTCTCTAGGATATTGTCTCTACTGTGGTGAAGTTTTGTTTCTCTAGGATATAGACTCTACTGCGGTGAAGTTTTGTTTCTCTAGGATATTGACTCTACTGTGGTGAAGCGTTGTTTCTCTAGGTTATTGACTCAACTGTGGTGAAGTTTTGTTTCTCTAGGATATTGACTCTACTGTGGTGAAGATTTGTTTCTCTAGGATATTGACTCTACTGTTTTAAAGATTTATTTCCCTAGGATGTTGACTCTATTGTGGTGAAGTTTTGTTTTCTCTAGGATATTGACTCTACTGTGGTGACGCGTTGTTTCTCTAGGTTATTGACTCTACTGTGGTGAAGTTTTCTTTCTCTAGGATATTGACTCTACTGTGGTGAAGTTTTATTTCTCTAGGATATTGACTCTATAGTGGTGAAGCTTTGTTTTCTCTAGGATATTGACTCTACTTTGGGAAGGTTTGTTTCTCTAGGATATTGACTCTACTGCGGTGAAGTTTTGTTTCTCTAGGATATTGACTCTACTGCGGTGAAGTTTTGTTTCTCTAGGATATTGACTCTACTGTGGTGAAGTTTTGTTTCTCTAGGATATTGACTCTACTACAGTGAAGTTTTGTTTCTCTAGGATAGACTCTACTGTGATGACGTTTTTTTCTCTAGAATATTGACTCTACTGTGGTGAAGTTTTTTTTCTCTAGGAAATTGACTATACTGTGGTGAAGCGTTGTTTCTCTAGCATATTGACTCTACTGTGGTAAAGTTTTGTTTCTCTAGGATATTGACTCTACTGTGATTAAGTTTTGTTTCTCTAGGATATTAACTCTATATATGGTGAAGTTTTGTTTCTCTAGGATATTGACTCTACTGCAGTGAAGTTTTGTTTCTCTAGGATATTGACTCTACTGTGTTGAAGTTTTTTTCTCTCTAGGATATTGACTCTTCTGTGTTGAAGCGTTGTTTCTCTAGGATATTGACTCTACTGTGGTGAAGTTTTGTTTCTCTAGGATATTGACTCTACTGTGGTGAAGTTTTGTTTCTCTAGGATATTGACTTTGCTGTGGTGAAATTTTGTTTCTCTAGGACAGTGACTCTACTATGGTGAAGTTTCGTTTCTCTAGGATATTGACTCTACTGTGGTGAAGTTTTATTTCTCTAGGATATTGACTCTATATATGGTGAAGTTTTGTTTTCTCTAGGATATTGACTCTACTGTGGTGAAGCGTTG
>JACEFZ010004145.1:502500-565000 GCA_014155875.1 Cepaea nemoralis
ACAGACAGATAGACAGACAGACAGACAGACAGACAGACAGACAGACAGACAGACAGACAGACAGACAGACAGACAGACAGATCCCCTCCAGGGACTGGGCGAAGCCGGGCCGGGTCAGCTAGTATATATATATTAGTGCTGTGACCGATTAATTTACATTTAATAGTTAACTTTTGACACATTAACGATCAATTAATCGTTAATTTTGATTACAGCAAAACAATTATAGTCATATAACTCACATTATAGTAGTATTTGTCAAAAAATCGCGTCTTATTACCAATATAATCAGCAGAGCTGAACAATCGTTCACATGGAACTGAGGTAGCCGGTATGCACAGATTGGCCTTGGCAAGGAATGCC
Organism: Cepaea nemoralis; assembly: GCA_014155875.1. NCBI lineage: Eukaryota > Metazoa > Mollusca > Gastropoda > Stylommatophora > Helicidae > Cepaea > Cepaea nemoralis. Next base: position 502,864 of record JACEFZ010004145.1, read on the forward strand.
AATTTTTGATATCGATGTTCATTAAGTTTCCACCATTGTAAAGGGTCAACCGATTCAGCAACTTTCTTATCCATTTCAGACTGAATTAGCTTAATACTCTCTTCATTTGGTTCACATATAGTTTCATTGTCAATGGCATTATGATTCGTTGCAGCAGTCTCCATCTGCTCAGCATGAACATTAACTGCTATTTGTTGTTCAATACGTGACCAAGTTCGTTCTTTTGCATCTTTTGACAAACACTTCAGGTAATTGTAGCGTGCATCAAGTGCTGTTACAATCTGTAGTATTTTAAATACTTGTCATAATAGCTACAAGTTCACTGAAGTCATTAATACACGCTGCCTCAAATTTAGCTATGTAGCTCGGATCATCATCGTGTACAGTCATATGCTTGGTCAACGATGATAGCAGTGGCAATACACAACTACATGAAACAAAATCTTGACCGCCAAGCAGGACCGTGGTCTGACATAATAAGTCCAAAACTTTGACATATTTCGAAATCTTCTCCCAGTCTGAACCTGACAGTTTTGTAGAAGACTCTGTAGCATAATAAACATACTGTTCCATCGTATTGGTACATCTTGCTGCAGCTTACATAATGGTGACTCAGTACAACTTTGTAACTCGGTTGTGTTTTCAGCACTATGTTTAAAACGGCCGACAATTTTTCGACATCCGGTTCATTTGTATAAGTGATGGGAGAAAAGTTTTCGATTAATCGTTAAAACAAATTAACGATTAATCGATTACTTAATCTATATATATAATCTTATGAAAAATAATCTATATATAATATCTATAATATATTATATCATTGGCACCTTGCCGTCTTGACAGACGATAGTTTGTGCTTTAAAAAGGCATAATAACTTTTACCTATGGCGGTAGCGAATGTGACTGATAAGGCCAATTTGCGCTGTAAATGTCCGTTCACAGTGGGTGCATGTGAACACGTGGTCATTTCCACCATCATGCACCTTCTTACGTCTCAAACGCTCTGTGTGTGACTTTTCTGCAATAATTTTCTCCTTTGTGGTGTGAGTAAGTTGTCCAGGTTTCACTGCCATAGAGAAGAGTACTAAGGACAGCGCTCTCGAAATCGGACATCAGTCAATTTGCCAACGGGTTCGAGCGAAGGAGCACCATTCGGAAGGCACACGTTTTATCCTAGCGCGAGGAATTGCACCTTAAAGACTAAATGTCATGGCGTGGCGGATTATGCCCTAATCCTTGGACGGCAACTGGTCTAGGATCAAAGCTTCGACAAAAAAAACACTTAGAACAAAGTTTTGCTGATTCGACAACTTCTACATCTTGTCTTACTCCAGATATATTTCCGCTGGCCAGATAAAATGCAAATGTCTACATTTGATCAAGGCTGCATGGTTAACGCGTGGTCTCTACAATGCAGCCCATAAGAGAGTACTGGCTTTTAACGTAGCCGATACATTTCACTTGCCCCATTTTCTGGCCATGTTCACGTCTGTGTGCGCTCCTGAGTAACGTATAGCTAAACAATGTTGAGTTTGTTCATTGGCACCTTGCCGTCTTGACAGACGATAGTTTGTGCTTTAAAAAGGCATAATAACTTTTACCTATGGCGGTAGCGAATGTGACTGATAAGGCCAATTTGCGCTGTAAATGTCCGTTCACAGTGGGTGCATGTGAACACGTGGTCATTTCCACCATCATGCACCTTCTTACGTCTCAAACGCTCTGTGTGTGACTTATCTGCAATAATTTTCTCCTTTGTCTTTATTCCATTTCTGATGTTTGCTGTCCATGCACCACGTTCAGCGGCGACTTGCTTCCAATGTGCAATACCAATGCATGTATCAATCATGTCCCGCTTACACACATCTTTGTATCGTAGTAGAGGCCGACCCTGAGATCTCTTACCCATCTGTAATTCACCAAAAAAGATGTCCTTTGGTATTCTACCATCATCCATCTTCCTAAGATGGCCTATCCATCTAAGTCTACGAAGACCGAGCATGGAATAAACTGTCACACAACCTGATCTTTCCAATACTTCAGTATTTGTGATTTTGTCTTGCCACTTAATACCAAGAATTCTTCGCAGACACCGCATATGAAAGCTGTTTAAACGTTTCTCTTGGTGTGAGTAAGTTGTCCAGGTTTCACTGCCATAAAGAAGAGTACTAAGGACACAGGCTTGATAGACAAGGACTTTTGTTTTTGCAGTAAGCTTCCTGTTCTCCCAGACTCTTTTTCTTAACCTGTTCATTGTTGTTGCTGCCTTACCAATCCGGATGTTGATTTCCTGATCTAGGGATAATTTGCTATTTACCACTGATCCTAGATATGTAAAATGGTCTACCATCTCTAGTTCGGCGTCGTCAATAAAGATTGATGGTACCCCATGTTATGTCACAAGGTGAGTTTGTTCACACTAAGTCTATACTGATAATAAAGTATTTATACGTGTATACTGTACACAGTTGTTTGACATCTAAAAGTATTAATAGTAGACAATGAGCATTATCTGCAAGATTTAGTAGATACTGTTGTTGAACCAGAATGTTGAATGATATTTACAGCAGTGGATATTTACCTAGGGATATGCTGAAATCTGTATTTATAGCTATACCAAAAAGACCAGGAGTAATTGAGTGTGAAGATTTTCGTACACTTAATCTCATAAACCATATCACTAAGCTTCTACTCAGAATCATAATGAGAAGAACCAGAAATAAAATAACCATTGACATTAGTGAAGAACATTACGGATTTGTGGAGGAAAAGGACACAAACAATGAAATGCACAGGCTTGTCCATGGGAACGAGATGGGACGGGACAGCAAACATTTGTATTTCCCATGGGACACATGGGACAGTAGCCATGCCATAGCAACTTTTTAAAAACTCTCTTAAAGCCTTTTATCCTTCCTTTTTCTTTATCTACTTGTATCTATTCTTTATCTCGTGGCGGGACACCGGATAAATTAATAAATGTGCGCATGCGATCATATTACCAACGTTTCAATGCTCATTTTTAAAAAAAAAATACTCGCATTACTTTAATGAAGATGATGAAGAATTCTTAAACCGCATTCCGAATATTGTTCAGATTAAAGGAATGCTGTACATACATGAGAAACTCAAAGCTTTTTTTTTGACAAACTAGAAATTGATGGTACTGCATCTCATTTCATTTTGCTGTTATACTTCGTCCTAGACTATCAATTGAACAAAGTTATTGTTGATATTGACGAAGTAACTTCCAGCAGCATGGTGAAGAAATATTGTCAGAACTTTCAGAAAATTATTGCTGAAAAACTTTGGCAAAAATGCATCAGTTCTTTGGCAGTTACTGCAGTATTCCTTACTGGAGTTGACATCAAAGCCAAAATAGAAGACATAGTCAAGTCAGTTGTTACTAAGATGAAAGGGAACGTGGACACCAATAAATGGGCCAATGATTGGATCGCTTTTTCGAAGTCTGTTGTTCTAATGTTATTTCATTCATCAAAGATTTAAATATTTCTTCTGAATCATCTGCTGTATGTGAAGTAGCAGATATTGTAGAACAAAAGCCGAAAAGTGATTTTGACTTATTTTTGGATCCTCCACCAAACAAAACACTTAAGTTTGATGACCCCAGAAACAAATGCTTTGAGGATGAAGTCACCATGTTTCAAAAATTACGGCAACCAACTTCCATCCATCCATCATGTGCCATGCCGGTAAGCGTGGGCGGTCATGTTCTGCCATCTCACTCGATCAACAGAGTCGTGGATCAGTTCCGTGTTTCTGTCTCGACCATGCCACAAGGCCAAGCCATCCAGATACTTGTTTCTAGGTCTTCCCCTTGGTCTGTTCCCCTCGATCTTACCAGTTGTCACCAAGTTCTCCAAATCATTTCTTCTCATAACATGCCCAAAAAATTGTGGCTGTCTACGTCTAATGTTTCTGATCAGTTTACGATCTTCATTTGTTTCTTGAAGGACTTCTTCATTGGTCTTTCTGGCTGTCCATGGTATTCTTTGAATTTTCCTCAGAAACCACATTTCTACAGCCATCAGATGTTTTTCAGCCTGGCTGCTCATTGTCCAAGCTTCACATCCATATAAAAGTACAGGTTCTATGTAGCATCTCAACACTCTTTTTCTCGTTTCAATTGACATCTTTTTATTGGTCAGTATGTTTTTCATCTTGCTAAAGGCTACTTTTGCCATGGCGATTCTTGTTCTAATCTCTTCAAGGCATCTCCCATCAGATGTTATTACTTCTGATAGTAAGTTCACCAACTTCACAACTATTAAATTATTGGAAAAATGAACATAAGTTTCCACTGCTAACAGCAAGTGCGAAAATTGTCTTGGCCATACCAGTGTCCCCAGCGGCAGTAAAGCGCTTATTTAGTGCAGCTGGATTGTTGTTGAGTAAGTTACGAAAACAAATGTTTAAACTCTGTGTATATCAGATTTGCATGTAAGATGAAAATTGTGGAAATGGTTCAGGGATTACCGGGATTAACTGAATTATTAGAAACAGTCGATCACCAGGAAATTGATAATGTGCTGAATGAGTAGAGTGACTCTGAAACAGAGAGTGTCAGAATGACACTGAATTGTCCTAATTAGATTAAACTTTGTTTTAATAAAATACTCTTGAATATTAAAATTAACAAATTATGTTGTTTTTCATGTCTCTTTGTACATGTAGTCCTATTTAGTAGACACTAAACCTAAACTTTCATAAATTTTATAATTTTATTTGAACTGTATTCCATATTAGTATTATCATGGGAATCCCATGGGAATCCCATGGGACGGAACAGGCAAAATGACCGTGGGATGTGATGGGAATGGGACTGAAAAATGTGTTCCCTGGACAAGCCTAGCAATACATACATTACATACATTACATACACTAATATAAAGGCCAATAGAGAAACAGAAAGACATATTGATGCGTCATAGATTATACTAAGACATTTGATAAAGTAAAACATGATGAACTGATTAAAATGTTGGAAAATATCAACATTGACGCGAAAGATTTAAGAACAATAAAGAATATTTACTGGAACCAAGTAGCAGCAATTAAAATGGGAAATAAAGAGGGTAGTTACGAACATATAAATCTAGGAGTACGACATGGGTGTGTCTTGTCACCAGATCTCTTCTCCCTATATAGCGAAGTAATAATGAAAGCGATCAAAGAGATCCCAGGAATACTAGTTGGAGGTTCTAATATAAATAATATACGCTATTCAGATGACACATTATTGTTGACGGATTATTCAACAGACCTACAAAAATTGTTGGACATTGCAATAACAGAGAGTGCAAGGAAAGGACTCTCCTTGAATATCAAGAAAACAGTAACAATGGTGATATCAAAGAAAATGGTGACACCAAAATATGACATAGAAATAGAAGGGGAAATGCTTAATGAAGTGGATAATTGTAAATACCTAGGGGTATTTATAACAGCAGATGGAAGATGTACAACAGAGATTAAGAGCAGAATAGGGCAAGCAAAAGCCGCATTTCAGAAAATGAAGTGTATCTTATGCAATAAGTCACTATCACTGAATGTGAGAATGAGAGTGCTGAAATGCTATGTAGAACCAGTTTTGCTGTATGGCAGTGAATCTTGGAATGTAAATGAACAAATTACGAAGAAATTAGAAGCAACAGAGATGTCGTTCCTGAGACGAATGTTGCGAATTCCTTGGACTGCCAGAGTAACAACAACGACTGCCTGAAACAGGCTAATGAAACTAGAACATTATATACAACAATAAAGAAGAGACAGCATCTTTCTTCGGTCATGCGATGAGAAGTGAGGCATTGGAGAACATCGTAACAACTGGAAAGATCGAGAGGAAGATAGGCAGAGGCAGACCAAGAGAAATGATGTTGGATGGATTGAGACGGTGGTATAAATGAATATCAACGGCAGAGTTGATCCAGAACACCAACGAGATCTGTGGAGAGACATGAACGTCTTCGCCAGCCGGCAGCGCACTTGATGATGATGATGATGATGATGCACACGGTGAACAACTTTTTTTACAAAGAGATTTTGTTTTATTGAAAAATGAATGTCAGTGGGTGCTTTTTCCCTTTGTCCCCTTATATATGTAGTGTTGTGTGAGTCTTCCCACTTCGTTATGACGTTTGCTTAGCAACGGAGCTTGTTTTGAGACTCAACCATTCAGTCTTGTAGTTGGCCGACGTAGCTGACGTTACTACCAATGCTGTTTGTAGAGTTCGGGACCATCTTTTATTTTGTATATTATGTGGCACATAAACATGTGCCAGACAAAAATTGTATGTGCCAATTAATACCATGAATTATAATTGAAAGGATATTGCATTAGATATATTATTCCTTAAAAAGACTACACTGCTTTTTAAATAGTATCTACCACGAATGTCACGGACTGGAAAGTTATGGCAATGCAATAAAATAAATCAATTTTATAGCTATCCATCTTGAGTTTTATTTTTCCTATAGAAATCATGCACGCAATCTTCAGACTAGCTGTGCTCATTACATAGTCTTTATTTAAATATAACAAAAAATTCTTTTCATTGTCTCCCTTGTTAGTTAAAATATAGATTCCTTTTATGTCCCTTGACACAATGTTTTACTATCATACAGGATTCTTGTTTTTAATCTATGAAACATTACAATGATGGACCCCTTTTATGTTTGTCAGTGCTTATACCTGCAATCCGAAAGTAGACTCTCAGAGGTGGCAGTGTCTTAGTGAAATGTTGGGTCACAGCGAACATGTCATTTTCTATGGGATTCCTATTCTAAAGGCAGAACATGGGAAAATATTGCTTTCAACAAACAAAGCTGTAGCAGTTGCTATATTTTATGAAAGTACTACAGATAATGTAAATGTAGATTGCGGTGTTCTAGATGTGTCAATCAGTGTTTTCAAATAATAAACATTAGCCAACAACAAGACATAATCAATGAGCGGACAATATGTACAGTCTAGTATACATGTCGTCGTGGTGTACTTTATTCTTGAACATATTGCATATTTTTTGCGGACTAGTCGGCTTCGGGCCTCTTGGCTAAGACTAAAGTGTAATTATCTGCTCTTGATCTAGTCAAATCCATAATCAGAGGTGATCATCCCAATGACACACAGAGACTTGGAACTTCATTGGGGAACTCTTACCCTTGGGGAACCTTTGGTCTTAACAAAAAATGTGCATTAAAATTAAAGTTGTCTACAATTTGGCCTAGCCTTGGCCAACAGCAGAAGCAAATGTACACAGGACATCGAACTTTAGTGGCGGTTTACACCTCTGAGAAACCTTCAGCCCTATGAATATTTGATTATGTTTATGTTATATGTAAGTTTCATAAAAGCATGCAAATCGTAAGTCTATAATTGCGTTGCTGTCTGCATACGCTTATTCTAAACAAAGTCAAGATTATGTGACCATAATCTTCAACCAGACAGGAAATAGTGCACGCAGACGTGAACGTGTTGGAGATGCCAAACTATAATGACACACTCAATCACCAAACATAATTGTTTTAAAAATTAAAAAATTTAAAAACATATGTCTATGTTTGTCCTCATGTCTTTTGGCAAACATGCTTGCCAAAAATGGTATGGTTGAATGAAAAACCCCATTAAGTATTTAAGTAAAAGGACATTACACTAGATATATTATCCGTAAATATACTACGCTTCTTTAGAGATATATTCTACCATGTGAGGTCACAGACTGGAAATCTTTAACAATGCAATAACTTAAATTATTTTAGTAGCTATTCATCTTAGGTGCTGTTTCCTTCCCCGGAAAGCATCCTTAGTTATCTTCCAACGAAATGGTTTGATCATATAACCTCTATGTGTACTCTACAATAACTCAATTTCCTTGTATCCCTTGTTGGTTAAAACACCGATTTTCCCTTGACACTCCTCGTCTCATCTCGTCTCGTCTCGTTCTTCTTGTACATGGGGGTGCCAAGGTGAGGTATACACAGAGGGACATTGACCATTTACTGGCTTCATTTATCGATATTCCCATGGACTCTGCTCTTCCCATCGTTTACGTGGTCGGCCCCTTCCTCTGCTTCCATCTGGTCTGTACATCAATCCGTGTTGTGGTATACTGTTAGTTGGTAGCATACTTACATAGTCAAATCCATGGTTGGTGAACTGGATAGCAGCCGTCCTGCATTCTCGTCGGGTTGCTCTCCGTCTGGTTGCATGTACCTCAGTGCCACATATTTTAACACAGGGACTGCCACGGGGATCTGCAATCTCACCGGTGTTCTTTAACGTGCATACGAGTAAGATTTCAAACCTAGAAGCACCAGGGGTTGGTAGGATACCAACATTTCCAGATGATGTTCTTGCATATAGGCAGGGGAGAGATAGGGAGCAAACATCCCAGGAGCTACAGGAGACAGTACACAAAGTGATTGACTGGTGCACTGAAATGAGTGCTGTCATTCACCCGGAAATGCGGCTGTTTTGTGGTGCTCTCTGGTCAATAAGATTGTGAGAGATGATGCCCCAAGCCTCACGATAGATGGTAGAAGCCTCAACAGAGAGAACAAATTGAAGTATCTGGGAATCACATTTGTCAGGAGCCTGTCCTTCAAGGACCATGTGGAGACGGATGTGACAAGATCTCAAAAGGGATCAATGCACATAAAACTATGGGTGCAATGGACACAGAACAGAAAAAGCTCTTCACACTATACCAGCACTTGATCCTCTCAGTGATTGATTATAGACTAGGACTGCTCACTGTTTCAAAGAGTCAGCTGGTGAAATTATAGCGCATACAGAAAGAAGCTATGCGGGTCATTCTGGGATGCACTAGAGACACCCCGGTTGTGTGTATGCGTTACATCCTTGGTCTGCCGACTGTTGCTGGTAGGCTCAAGGTGTTCCAGGCGAAGGAATACCTCAGAATAGCTGCAGACACAGATCACCCGTTGCATGAGGCGCTGGACGAAGTTAAGGGTCAGACACTGATAAGAGGGAAATTATGGATGGCTCAGGCGGAGGCTACGATCAGAAAGGTGTGCCCGTTGGAGAACATTAGGCGTGGAGAGGAGTGGGTCAGAGTGCCAGCGGAGCAGTCAGACTTGTGCAAAGTTATAATCACATTGAGCTGGGAATGCAGGGGGTGGCCAGCAGGGGCCACGGAAGTGGAAATCCAGCAACTAATTCAGGATAATGCTCGTCCGGGTGATGTGATTATCTACACGGATGGTTCGGTGTTGAGAGGTAGGAGAAGTGCCTGGGGATTCTTAGCAAAAACTAATGGTCGACGTTTGGTGCAGGAGAGCCTGGCGTATGATGCCATAACATCTAGCTTAAGAATGGAGGTGGGGGCGGTCAGTGCAGCTTTCCGCTGGATGGAGAACACGATACATGCACACATTATGATTGTAACTGACTAAGAAAGCATGCTGAGGAAGGTGAGGACAGGCAGGCTTCGTGGATAGTGGCTTGCTTCGCTTCGGAGGTCACGGGTAGTAAGCATCACCTGGGTCTTTTCTCCGGGGCATGCTGGTGTGATGGGGAATGAACAGGCGGACAGATTGGCTGGCTGGGCAAAACTTGGTGGAGTATAACAAGGCAAACGTGGTTGTGGCCTTGTGGGAGCACGTGTACACCTCGGAGCAGCAAATGTATCACCATAGTCTGGTAAGAATGAGACAGCGAGGTGTGACGAGGGGATCTGGCCGACGATCGACGCTCAGAGGAAATGCCAGACGAACATATAATCAGATTGCTACTGGAACTATTAGTGTTGGAACTCTTCGCTGGCTGCTGAGGATGGGGACGGAGCGCTTATGAGAATGCCCCGAATGCTGTGCTGTTGGTTCCTAAATCAATCAATCAATCAATCAATCAATCAATCAATCCATGTTACATGTTGCCTTCTAATAAATTCTAGTGCAGCTATATTCCACGGGCCCCCCCCCCCCCCCCTCCCCACCACATACACACACTTTAGTCCTGATTTCTTCATTTCTAATTTTCTCTGTCCTTGACCATTGAACATTCTTCTCAGGAATCTACTTTCTGTTGCTGTGAGTTTCAGTTTATATGTTTCTATCAATGTCCAGATTTTGCATTGGTAGCATAGAACGGGTAAGAAGATGATGGTGTATAGTGCTTTCTTAGTGGTTATTGATACATGTTTGTTCCTTAGTAATGGTGCCATTTGTCCAATGATTTGCCTTACTGCTTCTATTTTCGATCTCGTCTTATGATATGTCATTTGATGATAGTATACTTCCTAGGTACTTGAAGCGCTTTAATTGTTTCAGGGGGTGTTCTTTTTTGGTAGGTAAATCTTTTTTTTTTTTTTTTTGAGTAGTCATTACCTCAGTTTTACTTGTGCTAATTTCCATGTTATGTTCCCTACATACTTCATGTTGCCTATTCTTGAGATCTTGTAATTCTGCTTCTGATTTTGCTACTAGTGCTTGATCGTTCGCAAATAGGAGTAGTAGGAATGGCGTAATTTGTCGATGGTTCTTCTTCTGTGTTTTGTTCTTCATGTGGTCTTTTTGCGGTCTCTGTTTAGCTGGTTTCTTTACATATGTTGTCTATATAGGTTATGAAGAAGGGAGGGGACATGACACAACCTTGTCGTACTTCGGATCCTATGGTGAAGGGTTCTGAGTGCCCTCCATTTGTACTCACTATGCATTCTCTGTTGTTCTATATGCTTCTAGACAAGTTTGCTAAATGTGTACTCACTCCATATCGTTAAAGGATTCCCCACATCTTTTTTCTATCTACTCTAGCAAATGCCTTTTCTTGGTCGGCAAAGACTAAGTAGAGTGTTTCATTAAATTCGATAATTTTTCTAGAAGTTGTCTGATAGCAAAAATTGCAACAGCTCATCATTTGTTTTTCCTAATGCCAGGTTGTGTTTCGCATAGCTGGGGTTCTATAGTAGTTCGCAATCTGTTTTCAAAAATTGTGCAAATTGTTTTGCCAGTCTTGCAGTAGGCCGGCGTGGCTGACGTGACTGTCCGTGCTGTTTGGAGAGTTCAGGATATAATGGCACCCAGTGTTCATGACCGCAATGATCAGAAATAGTATAGAGACAGCGAGAGTCACAACCACAATGGTTACTTTAAGTTTGAATTTCTTGTTGATAATTACTAAAACTGACTCCTTTTTGTTTTATATTTTGTCTATTATGTGGCACATTCTAATGTGCCAGCCAAAAATTGTATATTTCATAAGCATTTTCTATTAAAATTAAAAGTATGTCGAATTAGAAATATTATACAATAAATAGACTACACTTTTGAAATATTTTCTACCTTGAATGTCACGGACTGGAAATTTATGAAAATGCAATAACATAAACTTAATTTACAACTATCCATAGTGTGTTTTGTGTGTTCCATTAGAGATCATACTATGCTATCTTCAAACTAATTGTTTTCATTATTCATTCTTTATTTACATATAACAATAAATTCATTTCATTGTCTCCCTTGTTAGTTAAAATATCGATTCTTTTTATGTCCCTTGACGTAATGTTTTACTATCATACATAATTCTTGTTTTTATCTATGAAACATTACAATGATGGACCCCTTTTATGTTTGTCAGTGCTTATACCTACAATGCGAAAATAGTCTCTCAGAGGTGGCAGTGTCTTAGTGAAATGTTGGGTCACATCGATCATGTCATTTTCTATGGGATTTCTATCCTAAAGACAGATCATGGGGAAAACATTGCTTTCAACAAACAAAGCTGTAGAAGTTGCTATGTTTTATGAAAGTGCTACAGATAATGTAAATGTAGACTGCAGTGTTCTAGATGTGTCAATCAGTGTTTTCAAATAATAAACATTAGCCAACAACAAGACATAATCAATGAGCGGACAATATGTACACGCTAGTATACATGTCATCGTGGTGTACTTTATGCTCAAGCATATTGCACATTTTGGCGGACTAGTCGGCTTCGGGCCTCTTGGCTAAGACTAAAGTGTAATTATCTGCACATGATCTGGTCAAATCCATAATCAGAGGTGATCACTCCAATGTGACACACAGAGACTTGGAACTTCATTGGGAAACTCTTACCCTTGGGCAACCTTGGGTCTTTAAAAAAAATGTGCATTAAAATTAAAGTTGTCTACAATTTGGTCCAGCCTTGGCCACCAGCAGAGACGAATGAAACACATGAACTTGAATCTTCAGTGGTGGCCAAAACCCCTGGGAAACCTTCGGCCTCACTCACACACACACACACACACACATATATATATGCCAATGAATATATATATATATATATATATATATATATATATATATATATATATATATATATATATATATATATTCATTGGCACTTTCCCGTCTTGATAGTCGATAATTTGGTAGATTGTGATGCAAAAAGGCTTAATAACTACGACCCACGGCGGTGGCGAGTGTGGCTCAGAAATCCAATTCGTGCTGAATATGTTTGTCCACAGTGGATGCATGTGAAAACATGGTCATTTTCACCATCATGCACCATCTTACGTCTCTCAAACTCTGTGTGTGCTTTATCTGCAATCATTTTCTCCTTTGCTTTTATTCCATTTCTGATGTTTGCCCCCCATGCAACACGTTCACCGACAGCTTTCCCCCAATGTGCATTAGCAATGCCTCTATCAATCCTGTTCTGCTTACACACATCTTTGTATCTTAGTAGAATCTGAGATCTTCTACCCATCTGTAATTCACCAAAAAAGTTGTCCTTTGGTATTCTACCATCATTCATCATCCTAACATGTCCATATGAATATTTGAGTATCTTTATATTATATATTAGTTTCATAAACGTATGCAAATCGTAAGTTAATAATTGCTTTATTGTATGTATACGCTTATATCTAAGCAGACTCAACATTATGTGACTATAATCTTCAACCAGACAAGAACGAGTGCATACATCCGTGAACTTCTTGGCGATGCCCTGCTGTAATAGTAACTTTTTCTAAGTTTCTTTTTAATTATATAACCTGCATAGCTGTTTAAAAAACAAATCCAACGGCGGTACCTTATTAAAGTATGTAGGAAAATTCTAAGGGGAGATATAAATGTGTGTGTGTGTGTGTGTGCGCGCGCTCGTGTATGTGTGTGTGTGTCTGTGTGTGTGTGTGTGTGTGTGTGTGTGTGTGTGTGTGTGTGTGTTTATCATTTAATATAACTTAAGTAGAAAAAAAAAAACGATTTTGACCTTTCACATTTTGTGACCCTACCTACACACACACACACACCACTGTTGGTTGCATGTCGTCAAGGGAGATTAATAAAGCCGCTGTCTAGCTCAAGGGCATTTTTTTTTTTTTTTGCATATCCTTTACAGGACATCGCTGTCAACACCAGCATCTTTCAGCTGTATGTTGATCTCTTGGCAAGATTACGCTCAGTAGTTTGCCATTGCTTTCTGAGCGGCCGTCTCACATACCCCGTAAGTTACCGATGCGATTCGAACCACTGCTGATTCTCACCGTCATCACGTTACCGACGAGAGTGTACGAGATTACGGAGAAAAGTCATAACCTCTAAGCCACGAAGCCGGCCAAGGGCATATAACTTTGCCAATTTATAGATATGAACGGACACAAACAGATTTAAACATCTGCACGTCATGCGGTGATGACGTCAGATCGCGCGTTACCTCGCGCTGTTGTCAACTCGAGGCTGCAAGATAAAGATCCATTTTACCAGAGAATTCGCCTTAAAATGTTATAAAACAATAATCGTCCCCGGCCATGTAGAGGGATGACAATTTACACATACATACTAGAATGGATGTTGAATGCAAACATGCATTAATTATCATTTCGTCGCTCTGAATAATCCTTCAAAATATTAAATGATTATCGCTTGATTATGACAAGGAAATCCGCTATTTTTTCCTGCCACAACAGCATCGTAGCATGCGATCTTAATGATTTCAGTTTGGGATGTCCCCGCCGACTTAAATAGTGGAAAATTTTACAGTACGCGTAAAAATGGATTCTCAATTGAATTATTCATACAAGATCAATTCGCAACGTCTATATACAATGTAATTTACGAGTCAACTTACGTCTTAAAAAGACGGTCTTTTTATCTCATTAAGAAGAAAAATCTGAGGAGGCAAGATGTATAAATTTATAGACAATGGAGGGGACTACAATACTCGGTAATCCGTTTCTGTTTTAATACGATTTTGAAATAATCGCGGAATTTAACATCATGCATACGCTTACCGTCCCCATATCGGAGACACAAAAACAAATAACCGAACGTTACCGCAAACAAACTTCTGGTAAAATACGGCAAAATGAACCACAGTACCTAGTAATGGCACTCCCAGTCACCAAACAAATAGAAATAAAAAATTTTCTTTTAAATTATGTCTATTTTTGGCTCATGCACATATGCCGCCAAAAATGGTATTTGGGAAAAAAAATCGAAGTATTGTAAATAAAAGGATATCACACTAGATATATTACCTCGTAATTATACTACTTTTCTTTTGAGATAGCAACTGCAAAGTGAGTTCACAGACTGGAACTCTTTGACAATGCAATAACTTAATTTATTTTAGTAGCTATTCATCTTACGTGTTTTTTGTTTCCTTAGAAAGCCTACAAAACTCTTTTGATTATATAGCCTTTATTTTGTACACTTTTCCTCCGCATATCCTATTTACAGGACATGGTTGCCAACACTAGCATTTTACCGCTGTTGTTGATTTCTTGGCAAGATCATGCTCAGTAGTTTGCCAATGCTTTCTGAGCGACCGGCTCACATACCCCAGTAAGTAACCAACCCGACGCGGTCCGCTACCGAATCTCGCGCAGCTGTGTCCGGTTCGTGGATATCAGGGATTAGAGAAAAGTCGTTAAACCCTTCGCCAAGGTGACCTTCTATTTATACACTTTTTTTGTTCGAATATCCTTTACAGGACATCGCTGTCAACATCAGCATCTTTCAGCTGATTGTTGATTTCTTGGCAAGATTACGCTCAGTAGTTTGCCATTGCTTTCTGAGCGACCGGCTCACATACCCCGCAAGTTACCGGCGCGGCTAGAACCGCTACCGATTCTCGCGCACGTCACGTTACTCACGAGAATATACAAGATTACGGAGAACGTCGCTATATCCTTAGGCCAGGAAGACCGGCTATTTATACACTTTTTTTTGCATATCCTTTTACAGGACATCGCTGTCAACACCAGCATCTTTCAGCTGCATGTTGATTTCTTGGCAAGATTACGCTCAGTAGTTTGTCATTGCTTTCTGAGCGGCCGGTTAACATACCCCGTAAGTTACCGATGCGATTCGAACCACTGCTGATTCCCAACGTCATCACGTTACCGACGAGAGTGTACGAGATTATGGAGAAAAGTCATAACCTCTAAGCCACGAAGCCGGCACATTTATACACTACAATAACTGAATGTTCTTGTCTCCTGTGTTGGTTGAAACACTGATTTTCTCTGAATACGCATCATCTCATATCATCTCGTCTTGTTCTTCTTGTACATTGCTGTGTCGAGGCGCCCATTTATGGGCTTCATGTATCGCGATTCCCGTGGACTCTGCTATTCCCTCTTCCCATCGTTTACGTTGTTGGCCCCTTCCTCTGCTTCCATCTTGTCTGTACAACATTGCTTGTTGTTGCATACTGTTAGTTGATAGCCTAGTTACATAGTCAAATCCATGTTACTTGTTGCCTTCTAATAATATCTAGCGCAGCTATAAAACCCACTTCTGTCATGATTTCTTCATTTTTAATTATTTCTGTTCTTGATACATTGAGTAATCTTCTCAGGAATCTAATTTCTGTTTTGTGATTTTTCGTTTGTATATTTCTGTCATTATCCAAGTTTGGCATTGATAGCATAGATTTGGTAAGAAGGAAGTGTTGCATATTTCTTTCTAAGTTAACTATTGATACATGTTTTTATTTCCTTAGTAATGGTGCCATCTGTTCAATGAGATGGTTTGCCTTAGTGTATATATTTTGGAACTCGTCTTATGATTTGCCAAATGATGACAGTATACCTCCTTGGTGCTTGAAGCTCTTTACTTGTTTATGGGGATGTTTTTGTAGGTGAATCCCCTTTTTTTGTTTTTTTTAATGACCTCTGTTTTATTTGTGTTAACTTTCATGTTATGTTCCATACACACTTCATTGGACCTATTCATGTGGTCTTGCAATTCTCCTTTTGTGTTTGCTACTAGTGCTTGATCGTTCGAAAATAAGAGTTCTTTAATTGTGTAATTTGCCGATGGCTCTTCTTCTGTGTTCTGTTTTTCACGCAGTCTTCTTTCGATCTCTGTTTAACTGGTTTCTTTACATATGCTCTCTATATAGGTTATTAGCAAGAGAGGGGACAAGATACAACCTTGTTGTACTTCGGATCTTATGGTGAAAGGTTCTGAGTGCCCTCCATTCGTACTCACTGAGCATTCACTTTTGCTGTGTAAACTTCTAGACGAGTTTGCTAGGTGTAAACTCACTCGATATCGTTTACGGATTTGCCACAGCTTGATTCTATCTACTCTATCAAATGCCTTTTCTTGGTCTTCAAAGGCTAAGCAGAGCGTTTCATTAAATTCGATTGACTTTTCTACACGTTGTCTGAGAGCAAACATTGCATCTGTGCATCCTTTGTCTTTCCTAATTCCAGGCTGAGTTTTGCTTAGCTGGGGTTCTATAGAAGTTCGTAATTTTTTCTCAAGAATTTGCAAACCGTTTTGTCAGAATGAACCAAAAAATAAATGTATGTATTGTGTGCACTCTCTGTTACTGCCTTAGATATATTTTTTTTTTAAATTTCCCCCAGATTATGATAACTATGGAATGTCCCCGTTATAGTGGTGTCTGTTGTTCTACCCGAACCATGGATGATTAGTCTATGTAGCCTTGCTGGTTTTACTTCTCTAGCTTCTTAAGTTAGCTCAACTGGTATTTCGTCTTAACCAGGTGATTTATTTAATGATTTCTCCAATTTGTTTGTTCGTTTGTTTGTTTGTTTCTTTCTTTCTTTGTTTAATTCAATATGTCTGGTTCTAGTTCTTCCATGACATCTGTATGGATTTCCTGAATTCCTGTGGCATCTGGTGGAATGTTGAGAATCTGTTCGAAGTACTGCCTCCATCTTATTATGATTTGTTTTTGGTTTGTTATTTGTTCTCCATTTTTTCGCTATTAATTATTTCAATTAGGCCAAATGGTATTCCCCTGATTGACATTGCACTAATCTTTTTGAAGAAGTTTCTTGTAGCCTCCTTGTAGTTGTTATTTAGGGTTTCTTCATACTCAGACCAGTCCTTTTGTTTTTCTTTTTTTTTTAATATTCTATTCATATATATATATATATATATATATATATATATATATATATATATATATATATATATATATATATATATATATATATATATATATATATATAATTGTTTTGCGTATCCCTTACGGGACGTTGCAGTCAACACCAGCATTTTCAGCTGTTGTTGATGTACTAGGCAAGTGTTACGTTCAGTAGTTTGCCATTGCTTTCTGAACGACTGGCCCCTATACCTTTTTCCAAACAAAAAACAGAATATATTCATATTTCTCTGTTACAGTTTGTTATTTTACCTCTGAGTTCCACCGACTTATTATTTTTGTATCGGTGTTTTGCGCTTTTTCGTGGTTCCACATGTTAATTTTGTTGTATTTAAAATGCATGATCTAAACATCAAACATTTTGCTTCCACTGTTAATCTTTCTGTAGGTAATTGTACAAATAATTATGTTTGGTCTGTCTCATAACTTTTCCTCACTGCCTCGTCTTGTATTTTTTTTGTTTTTTAAATGATTCGCAAGGTGTATTTTCCTGATCGTTGCTTTCTTCTTCTGTTTCTTCTTATTGTGGAAAAAAAAAACTGCTTTGTGGTCTGTGTTTAAACTGTCCTTGCATTTAATATATTGCTCTTTCTGTTATTTCTTGTTAATATTAAATTAATTTGGCATTTGCTATCTAGATCGTTCCATGTATACCAGGTTTATATTTGTGACGCATTGATACCCTGATTTCATATTGTACAGGTTTCTACAGAGTGTTTGTAAATTTCTACTACACTGTGTATGTAGAACTAATTTTTAAAAAAAAACACACACACACACAAAACACAAAACAAAATGAAGTACATCAAAATATTTGCTCCACAGTTCATCTTGAGGCAATATGCAGCTAACGACTGTCGTGTGCTGAAGTAATTCTGTGTACTCCATACATAATGTTGCTATCAACGGAAGAAATACATGTTTTTGGTTGAAAAAGTGTTTGCAAATGGCGTTCAAAAAAAGCCAGGATACTGGTTCAAAGATGTTTAGCACCATTACCTGATAAACAACTTCCTCATCAATTTGTGGTGAAACATTCGTTGAATGAGTTTCTTGCTACGGAAAATGAGGAAAATGCTTCGTGATCTAATAAGTCTGCTGCGTCTGAAGAAAAATGTCTAGATATCCAAGACAGAATTCTGAAAAATCCAAGCAAGTCCTTAAGGAAAATGTCGCAACCATTAAACCTATCTGGGAGCGCAGTGCACTTAATTTTCAAACAACAATTCACTTTTCATCCATGCATAATTTATGTTGTGTCGTAACTAAAAGAGTGTGATGATCGATTCAGAGTCAAATACTCCACGTGGTTTCAAGAATTTTTTTAGCAAAAGAAAAGACTCAATGTGTGTTGTGACTTGCTTCTCTGATGAAGTATGTTGTCATGTCTTCGTGGCGAAGTGTCAAGCCGTTTGTCTCGATCTCCGAAGGTTGTGGGTTCGATCCTGGGACGCGCCCTTCGGTTCACGAGTGACATTTTTCGGAGACTCCTGTAGGTAGTTGCTAGAGCTACGAAGTTCGTGATTTGTGCGACGTTTTCAGTGCTGCGGAATGGGAGAGATGAGAAATGGGGAGTGCAGCCATATGGGAGAAAACCCATTGCAATGAAGTCGACCCTGTCGACTTTTAAGCGACTTTTTTATGTCTGGATACGTTAATAACCAAAATATCCATATTTCGACCAATTTAATGCCATTGCATCTCTTGAAGCGCCTCTACACGATGAGAAAATTGGGGTATGGTGTGGGGTCATTAGAAAACGTTTTATTGAGCCAATTTGTTTCAACAACATTATAAATTCTGATCGGTATCGTAATGACATGCTGGATTTTTTTTTTTTTTAAGAACAGCTGAATGAACGTGAAAATGATGAAGCGTGGTTCCAGCAATATGGTGCAACTGCACACACACACACACACACACACACACACACACACACACACACACACACACACACACACACACACACACACACACACTCACACACACACACACACACACACACACACACAGAGCTTCTTTTTTGGAAAACAATTTTGCAAATGGCATATCACGTGAAATGTGGCCTGCTTATTCTACATATCTAACTCCGTGAGATTATTATCTATGGATCATTGTCATCCATGTTTGCTTTTGAATGGTTTTGTCAGCTGACAGATGATGAACACAGACGAATGTAAATCTTAAACAGTGGAAACATATACATTTGCGAGAGTTTTCTTTATCTGAATCACGCTCCCGGCTGTGTTGTTCACAACACGCCTCACACGAACCCTCAGCCACTCATTATTGCTCTTGGACAAACATTCCGCTCTATCACTCCGGCTGTTGATAACGTACATTTCCACTCTGCCGATTCACGACAAAGACTTTCTTCAACACACGAAGTGCTTGGATGTGTTCTGAAATGTAGTCGCCACTTTACAGCGTCTGCTGTCTTCTAAATCATTAAATGTACCGCTGGTATCGACAAAACCAGCTGCCCTGTGGCGGATAAATTTCGACTCCGAAGTTTACCGTAAACCCAGTTTCAGTTTACGTCTGCTAGACTATTGTTCATAGGAAAATACTCGCTGGTTCGACTCCTGTCCTGCGACAGTCTTTAATTCGTCACCGTTCTATTCAGCGAACTAACACTTGTCACTTTCTTGTGTGCAACGATCCGCCGCTGATGTCCCCTCCTTGGGTGATTTGCATTCGTCCATTTTTAACTTCTACTCGTCCTGCCCCGGTGTGTTGTCTGCTACATAACTCCATGGCCGGCCGATTCGACAAACATTTTGTCTGATCGTTTCAAATATCAGACTAATCTTAGTTTAGTTGTTTCAATTTTCTGGCGCTCTATGTTCTTTGTTGACGAGTTCCCCAAGAACATATTCTACCTGTCACAATCCTGTGCAAAAGCTAGAATTAGCTGTGTCTAAGGTTTGTCTCTTTGATATCCTTAAGTAAAAAGTGCAGAGAGGATCAGCCTTATAAATCTCATCTCACCAAATAGACAGGACTGCTACAAACGTACAACTTGTAGTCACTTGATAACACCGTTGTGCACTCGAGGCAATGTATTAATTATAGATTAACACAATGACCAAGGAGTTCCCTTGAAGCAAGATGGCGGGACATTTTTTCGTCCCGTAAAATGGAACGTGTTTTTTCCGAAATGTGTATGGATTAAGTGTTATTTTCGTGGTGAAATGGAGTTCGGACCGTGCAACGGAGTTCGTGCACGCGCGTCCGGTTTTCTTTCGGCGTATCATCGGCGCCCGGTGGCGATAGTTAAGCCTAACATGACGACCAGACGACCAGCTAGGACACAACGTGGTAAGAGGGCGGGCGCGCGCAGAAGGCGCTTAAAATGTGACAGATTGGGTATCGGAAATGTTCGAGTACTGTACTGGAACTGTGCATCATTTAGTCAACGCCGACCCATTCTTGAAAAACTACTCTACGGAAACGATATTGTAGTCTTGCAAGAAACACAGCTCACCGACGGAACAGTCAATGTTGCGGGATTTCAGGGTTTCTTTAACAGGCGGCACCTAGGACAGGCCATTCTGGTCCGCGACAACATACTAGTGTCTGAGATCGATATGTCCGCCTGGAACAGCGATGCCCTGCAAGTGCAGGCAGTAAGAATAATGACACCAGTGCAGCTTGTAATCGTTAACGTCTATGCGCGAAATGGGAAGGTCGACGTGCGACAATGGCAGAGTTTGTTCGATATGGATGAAAGGCATATCATCTACTGCGGGGACTTCAATGCCAGAGGCAGTCAATGGGGGAATTGCATCACCAATAGACAGGGAGAAGATTTGGAGGACGCCCTGGCATCTGCTGCCCTAATCTGTCTGAATGATGGGAAGGTCACTAGAATGGCCACTCGACCAGGCGACTCTGACAGCATCATTGACTTGGCTCTGGTGTCGCCCACCATCGCACCAAGGTGCCGGTGGGGCACACTGGGATACCACGATAGTGACCACTACCTTTGTGTCATCCTGATCAAGAAAGACGGGGCCATGAGTCAAAGAAACAAGACCAATGCCTTCCCGTACGACACCACTGGTCAAGACGCCATAAGAAGATCAGAAGAAGGAAACTAACTTCCTCCCGTAGGAGACAAGAAAGATGGCTGCAGCCACCATGGTGGAATGGAGAGGTCGAGAAGGTATGGCTGGGAAAGAGGCAGGCTGTCAGAGACTGGCAAAAGGCCAGAAAGGCTAACATGCCACAGGTTGAGTTGGCGAACCTGAAGACTAAGGTCGTTAGGACGACGACTTTATTCAAATCCTGCGCCAAACAGGCCAAGGCCGACAAATGGGACGAGTTCTGCAGGAAGGTGTGCTCCGAGCAATCTCTTACGACATTCTGGCGCCTCCACAAGAGCATGAACGGTGCTGCACAACGTAGGGGTATTCCAGACTTTCAAGGCACAGACCTCGCATGGAAAAAGTCGGATGCGGATAAAGGTAAGGCCCTTCTTGCACGCTACATAGAACAGACTGACCAGAAAGACGAGCCCGCCAGACAGAGGACCACAACAACACTCTCTCAGTTGTGGGAGGGGGTCGGGACAGACGAAGAATGGACAATCACAGTTGAGATATTGCGTGCGATGCTCAAGAAATCACCTAACACCGCCCCAGGCCCAGATGGCATCCGATATGGTGACCTAATGGTGATATCAGATGATGACATGGAAGAACTGGCCAGAGAATTCAACACCAGTATCCAGAGGGGTCAGGTCAAAGAAGAATGGCTACACAGCTACTTGCTGCCGCTGCCAAAACCGAACAAAGACCACTCCAAGATAAGCGGCTACAGAATCATTACGATGCAGAATACTGTTGGCAAGCTACTGGAGAAAATTGTAGCACACAGACTTGCTTGGGACTTGGAACAGCTCGGCTGCTTCCCGCCCACACTTGGAGGATACAGACGCAACAACGAGCTGATAAATTGGCTGGCTCTGCACCCCCTGTAGATGGCCAGCCCATGGATCGTGCCGATGTTATTAACGCCCTTAAAGATATGGCGAGAACAGAGGATTTTGACGCCAGTGATTCCACATCGCTTTCCAGGATGTTAGACCTGGGAGTAAGAATCGGCACAGCCAGACGCGAGAGGTACATCGGGAAAACAAAGCGCCTCGTCAACCAACACAGAACTGGCACTATTAGCCACCGGACGCTGATGCATATGCTGGGGGGAGGATCTGAGCACCTATGGACATGTCCGGAGTGCAACGAAGATACCCCAACTGATAACTAACTAACTAACACAATGACATGTACCACTGTCTTGGGGCTAACCCATTTGCATTTGACATTTGATTATCCTTCTTGAACTGTTCTTTCAAATCCTTAACCCCCACACTTTGGACGTTATCACGCACGTTACAATGACAGACTGGCACATTGCAATAGTAACACAGGGTCGTTAGTGCAAAGATATGGCAGCGGGCCGCACTGAGTTTGAAGTGCAACAACTAATCCACGGCAACACACACCAAGGTGGCATAGTCATCTACACCGATGGGTCAGGGTGAGAAACACACGTAGATGTTGGGGATTTATTGCAAAGGCTAATGGACGATTCTTGAAAAGAGAAAATATGGCATATGAGACTACGACGTCGAGTATGAGAATGGAGGCGGAAGCAGTAACAGCGGCATTCAGGTGGTTAGAGGTGAACACTGGGACACACATTGCATTAATTACGGGTTCGAAGAGTATGATTAGTAAGATGGAGAAAGGAATGTTTGGAATGGCTATCGTCGCTTCAGAGGTCACAGATTGTGAGAATTGTGCCATGGGCATATGGGAGTGCGGGGGATGAACAGGCTGCTAGACTGGCAAGGAATGCACCTCTTGGTGGTTTATTGCCTATAGACAAGGGAGGGTGGTCGTGAGTTTGTGGGACCAGGTGGAGAAGGCGAGGGTACAGACTGAAGACCCGTATGTGGATAGAATAAGACTGCCGGAGATCGGCAGGTGTATGGAAGAATATCAAAATTAAGAGGGACGACCAGGAGAACATTAAATCAGATAGCGGTGGGAACGATTAGTAGTATGACTCTTGGCTGGCTGTTGAACGAGGGGACGGAGCATGTATGGAAATGTCATTTGTGCAGTGATGTCGCTTCCTAACCTAACTCAACTGAACTAAACATCCTGTTTTTGTGGATTCACATCTTTCATTAAATTAGCTGGGCTGTCTATTTATCCATCTATCATCCTATGAGTTGGACTGTCTATGCATGCGACTATCAGTCTATCAGCTGGGTTGTCTATCCATTTATCTGTCTATCAATATATCATCTGGGTTGTGTCTATTCCTCCATTGTTCATCGCAGTTATTTACGTATCAATGTATCCATGGGTAAATGGAGATGATATTTCTGTTGTATTATTTAGTTTTGGAAAGGTAGTTTTCTATAACTAAAGAAGAACCAAAAAAAAAAAACAACAACAACAATTCACCTAAACGAACATCCCTTGAAACAAGTAAAGAGTATCAAGTACCTAGGAAGTATAATATCATCAAATAGCAGATCAGAAGACGAGATCGAAAATAGGTTTAATAAGGCAAATCAACTCATTGGACAAATGGTACCAATACTAATGAACAAAATGTATCAATAACTACTAAGAAAGCACTTTACAGCACAATATTCGTACCAACTCTATGATACCAATGCCAAACTTTTACAATGACAGAAAAAGAGAAAAGAAAAATCACAACAACAGAAATGAGAATCCTGAGAAGAATACTCAACGTATCAAGAAGAGATCAGATCAGAAATGAAGAAATCAGGACTAAAGTAGGGGTTAAAGCAACACTAGATTTTATTAGAAAGCAACTAGTCAAATGGTTTGGCCATGCAAGTAGGTTACCAGTCAACAGCATACAACAACAAGCAATGATGTACAGACCAGATGGAAACAGAGGAAGAGGCCGACCACGTAAACGTTGGACGGAGTGAATAGCAGAGTCCATGGGAATATCGATATATGAAGCCCATAATCGGGCACTCTTATGATGTTTATACTTCACCTAGACACCGCAGGGTACAAGAGGAACATGATGAGATGAGATGAGTTTTCGGGAGATGATTGATTATTGGGAGACGCATGAAGGACAAATGTCTGTAGACGATTAGCTGTTAAAATACACGAGAAGCATAGATGGTGGTGGGGGGGGGGGGAGAGATTGATTGTTAGACGACACGTAAGATTGGTTGTTAGACTACACGTCGACATGGTTCATTAGCATGAATTACTATCCGTCCATTTGTATCCATTGATAACATTAGATGATGCTTTACTGCAAACTGACACGTACGCCATCTGTATCAGGTACTTATTGTGCTAACTTACACGTCTACCCGCCATTTGTAGAAGAGAACTACTTTCATACAGATGTCAGTCATGGTAAATGTTAAATTGAACAAAACATAACCAATACCTTCATTATACGTGGATTCTGTCTGTCTCTATGCTGGTTTCACTAAATCTTTGACTGTCTGCCTGTCTTACTGCCTGTGATGCTGCCTCTAAGTCTGTCTCACTATCTGGTCAACATTGTACACTTTATCTGTCTGTCTGTTTTACTTCATGTCACTTTGTCTCATTTCGTTGTTTTCTAGCTTTCTCTTTATCGCTTTATCTGTATATCACTGTGCCTCACACGGTGTACCTTTCAATCTCGGTATCTCTCTTGATCTCTCTGTCTTCCTCTGTTTCTCCCTATGCTGTTCTCCGCATATCTACGTCTGTTTCTGCCTGTTTCTTTAGGTATGTCGCTCTGCTCCTCATCCTCCTCTTTCTCCTTCTACTTCTGCTGCTATATTTTATTCACATAACGTGATATTCCATTTTGTTGTGTATGCTCCAGTTTCATATTATTATGTATTACATTGGCACCTTTCCGTCTTGACAGACGATAGTTTGGTACATTGTGCTTCAAAACGGCTTAATAACTACGATCCATGGCGGTGGCGAGTGTGGCTGGTAAGGCCAATTCTTGCTGCAAATGTTTGCCCACAGTAGGTGCATGTGAAAACATGGTCACTTCCACCATTTTGCACCATCTTACGTCTCTCACGCTCTGTGTGTGCTTTATCTGCAATCATTTTCTCCTTTGTCTTTATTAACATTTCTGATAGTTGCCCTCCATGCAACACGTTCAGCGGCGACGTGCTCCTAATGTGCATTATCAATGCCTGTATCAATCATGTCCCGCTTACACACATCTTTGTATCGTAGTAGAGGCCGACCCTGAGATCTCCTACCCGTCTGTAATTCACCAAAAAAGATGTCCTTTGGTATTCTACCATCATCCATCCTCCTAACGTGTCCTATCCATCTAAGTCTACGAAGACTGAGCATGGAATACACCGTCACACAACCTGATCTTTCCAATACTTCAGTATTTGTGATTTTGTCTTGCCACTTAATAATACCAAGTATTCTTCGCTAGACACCGCATATGAAAGCTGTTTAAACGTTTCTCTTGGCGTGAGTAAGTTGTCCAGCACCTGGATTCGACATGTAAAATACAAACGTTTAGCTTTTATTTATTTCATGCTGATTATGTGCACGCTTGTTTTTACCTCTTAATATCATTATACATGAGCTTTAACTTACGTTAACATGTACACAGTTAAACATTTTTATTGGGCATGGGTGCTCCTAACAGTTGTCAGTGTATATGTGCATTAGTGAGAGTGTGAGTTTGTGTCTGTGACTGATTGTGTCAAGGCGTATGTGTGTGACTGCGTGTGTGTGTATGTGTGTGTCTTTATCTTAAAAGGAATATATATGGACATGTGTGTAAGAGTGAGAGAGAAGGAGACATATAGAGATAGAGAAAGAGAGAGTGTGGGACAGACAGACAGACAGACAGACAGACAGACGGACGGACGGACAGACAGACAGACAGACATAGTGCATATATGGATGTACGTGTGAGTGAGTGTGTGTGATTATGAGTGTGTAAGGTGTGTGTGTGTGTGTATGTGTGTGCGTGTATGCTTGAATGTTTGAAAGTGTGCTTGTGATTGCGAATTGATAAGTGCGTGTGAGGGAGTGTGTGTTTGAGTATGTTATTGTCTTTGTAACTGTGGTGTGTGTATGTGTGGGGTGGGTATGTGTGCTTATGTTTTAGAATGTATTTATTATTTACTTAGTGTATGTGTTTAGATGTATCTACATGTGTATGCATGTATGTATGTATGTAGGAAAATAATTGTGACATTCCATATTTTTAATGTAAATGTACATAATAGTGTGATGACTCTGGTTGACACACATGTTGGTGTCGTAAATGTTATAGCTCATTTTGTGTTGCTGATTCCAAGAATATATTACCTTCGAAGGAAAAAAAAA
Source organism: Cepaea nemoralis (assembly GCA_014155875.1). Classification (NCBI taxonomy): domain Eukaryota; kingdom Metazoa; phylum Mollusca; class Gastropoda; order Stylommatophora; family Helicidae; genus Cepaea; species Cepaea nemoralis. The sequence continues at coordinate 529,645 of JACEFZ010004145.1, forward strand.
TTCAAAATTAAACACAAAAAAGTAATAAAACAAAAAATTGTTTGTTGCATATCATTTACAGAACGTCGCATTTTTGCTGTTGTGATCTCTTGGCAAGTTTACGTTCAGTAGTTTGCCATTACTTTCACCTTCATATAAAACACCAATAATGTATTACAACCTGTTACTTTTTTAAAATCTATACTCAGCACACAAAAGGCTCACTTTCGAGGACTTCCTGGACAGGGATATGCTCGGACAGTCACGCTTAAATGTTCAACAGTACTCTGCCATCATTTGGACATCACAATATCCCTGGTATCTCGCTTCCATTTTTGTTATATCTTGGTGAACTCTTTCACCTTGCGCCTCACTAAAATCGCCAATATTCTCTGGAAAGATTGTGTGGGTTTCCTAACAGTTGTCGGTGTATGTGTCCATGGGTGAGAGTGTGCGTTTGTGAATGTGAGTGTGACTGATTGTGTAAAGAAGGTTATGCTTCTGTTGCATCCAAGCTTACAAATATTCGACAGCATGTTTTCAAGTATACTTATTTCCACAACAGCAGGTTGGTTCACTGGCTATTCTGGCTGTCTTGTTTGGCTCTTTTGATGTTCAAGAAACGATGCGCGTCAAGTCCAGTAAGCTAATAATTATTCTTCTACGTTATTAAGCATTACAAATAACGGGGGGGGGGGGGGGGGGGGGGTCGGGATAAATTGACAGCTAATATATCGACATCATTGCACCAGGTTCTATCCGATATAGTTGCAGAAAGCATCTCACAGAGCACATGCTCCAATTCCAATTCCAATTTTCAAAAACAAAAATTCCAAATTCGGCCTCGTCTAACCTACTTCATCAGCTGTGGTTATTGTTGAGGTCTGTGGTTTTTGTGGGTTTATTCAACCTAATTCTTATCTTGTGAGTCCTATCTCGGACTGGTTATGTATAGTTTGTGTCTGTGACGCCAGCTGGGGGATCGGTCGGCGGCTATCCTTTGTGCTCGTCTGTTCTTGTGGGTTTCTTTGTTTGTGTAGGCTCCTGGCTCGACTGGCTGCAGTCCTTATAGGACTTTTTATTTAGTATTTTTGCCACCTGTTCTGTGTATTGCCTGTAGAAGCTTTTCAATGCTATTTACCTCTTTGCGCTTTCTTCCACTTTCGTGTTTAAGTTGTTGCTGTTTTTCGTTTGCTTCCTCTGTGATCAGCCATGGGACGATCTCTCCGTCTTCTATGTAGTACTCTATGTCGGCATCGACGTCATAATGTAATTCCGGGTATTCTGTCGGCTTCCCCCCTGAGTTTCTTGGGCTTCTTTCCTTTTGCTTCCTGTCTCCTAATGTATTCCTCGTGCCTGAGTTCCTCTTGTCTTGCCCGTTTCTGTCCTTCTTCTACGTACTCCTCCATTTCCTCCCGGGTAGGTTGTTCACCTCCAAACCACGGTATGCCGTCGGAAGGTACCTTATCTTGTCTTTCTTCTGCTGGCGGGTGGGATGTTGGTTTCCCCTTGGATGTTTTGGGCGTCGAGGTTCAGCTGCTGGTTTTATCTTGCGTCTCCGGCTCGGTTTTATGTTGTGTTTCTTGATGCTTCTTTGTGGACTCTTGCATGGTTTCTGTTGGTTTGTTTTGAGTTGATTTCATTTCAGCTTTTAGCCGCTCTCTCTCTCTCTCTCTCTCTCTCTCTCTCTCTCTCTCTCTCTCTCTCTCTCTCTCTCTCTCTCTCTCTCTCTCTCTCTCTCTCTCTCTCTCTCTCTCTCTCTCTCTCTCTCTCTGCTTTTATAGTGCGTACCATTTCTTCGTTTTCCTGCTTCATCGCGGTCATCTGTTCCACTTCTCGCTTGATGTTTTGCTGGATCTCCTTTATTTCCGCCAGTAGTTTCTCGTTGTCGCTGGTCGGGTTATGCGTCAGCAGTGCCTTGACATGTTTCTTTAACTCGTCGATCTGGCTTTGTAGCTGGGCTTTTTCATCTTGCGATATGATCGTGGCTGTCCCACACCTCCGCATTGCTTCGTTGTAAGGTGTCCTTGTGGTGATGGCCATCTTCAAGACGTCTCTGTGTCGTTGTAGGTACGGACAGCCCAAGTATCTTGCTCCGTGCTTGCCCAGGCAGTTGGCGCACTTTCTTCTGTTGTTAGGAGCTCGGAAGTCCGTGTCCAGCTTGGCCAGCGGACACTCCTTGAAGGGTGACGATCGGCGCAGTATCGGCAGATTTCCGTGTTACTGCGACACGTTGCTCTGCTGTGGCCGGCCTTCTGACATCTGGAACATTGAGTGATTCTTGGGATGAATCTCTCTGGTTGCTGCATTCTCTTGTTGTATGATACTGTGGATCGGCATTTCGCTGCCCTCCGATGTCACCACTGCCAAGGTTGTAGGTATCTTGGAGTAGGTGAGGAGCCGCTCCGCCTTAACGAATCGGATGTGAAGATTCTCTTCTCGTAGCTGCTTCAGGATTTCTTCATCTGTCAGCTCCTCTTCTTTATTTCCCTGCGAAAAAAAGAAAACATTGCGCTCATTGAATGATGAAGGGGATGTGCGACCTTTGCAGCACGAAGCGGGCGTTTTGGACATTTTGACATTACATGACAGCTTCCCCTCACACCCTCACCCCCTCACCCCGACCCCATATTAAGCGTTAATTTTCTAATGATTATTTAACATGGATAGTTTTGGCCATCATAGGCCTTAACTTTAAGAATTGAAAAATCTCAACTGCACCTCCCAGTGGTAGACTATGATAAACACGGCACTGGTGTGGCTAAAAACGCCGTTGGGTCCTAGCATCCATCGCCATAAGTGGCCAATTCTGCAGCTGAGAATAGCAGGACACTCACTTGTCCTGATATAGGAAATTGCTGTCAAAAGTAGAGGTAAAAGACACCCATGTGGATAAGGAGGGCAACGGGAAACCACCACATTATCTTCCCAAGACTTTATGACTAAACCCATTTCAAATGCAGTGAACGAAATTAATGGCTGTCTTAGGACATACGCACCCGGTTGAAAAGTCATGAACAGCAAGTGAGACCAGACCGTCATATACCTACTGATGCACAACAATAACTCAAACGAAACAATTTACGATAGGAACATGGAGTGTTAGGACAATGAATGCTATAACAGAGTCTCTCTGATAGGGGATCTAGATGGGTGTGCAAGGGAAAGGGTCTAGTATTCAACAATGCACGGGTGAGCACCCCATTGGGAGGTAGCTAGGGAATGTCACGCTGTGACGTAAAGTTAGTAAACAAGTTAGTTACCAACGACAGCTCCGACTGGTTGGACGTGTATGATAACATCTGGGACGAGAGTCAGTTTGTGTTCGACAATGTCAAAATATATGAGCTAATAAAGAGGAACTCTTAGAAACTACTGCCATGACTTCGAGTTGCTCTATCCACACCATATCATATTAGTCGCCAGTACTGTTACAATGCTTTGGGAAAATTGAACAATGTGATCACAGAAATGGATATCATGAAAATTAATGTCATAGTTATAAGTAAAGTGAGATGCTAGGGGGAAATTATAACCGACACGCACTCTGTAATTTATTCTGGAGTACATACACACAAAACAGGAGTTGGACAGAACCAAAATGCCAAGCAAATTAATGGTTACTGGTGTATTTCAGAAAGAGTTTTTATAGTCAAAATTATAGGCAAACCAAAAGATATAAATGTTGTACAAGTATAGGCACCACCAACAATAAGTAGTGACGAATAAATACAACATTTTTAAGATGACGCAGGGAAGGCAATGTCTCAAATTAGATAACAAAAAAATTCAAATTATATTAGACGATTTTAATGCAAAAGTAGGAAAAGGAAAACTGGAGGATGTAGTGGAGAATTATGGTTTAGGTACAAGAAACGAAAGAGGAGAGGAACTAATAGAATGGGCAAATAGCAATGATATGATAATTGGAAACATGGTTTAAACACCAGAACAAACGATTTTAAACATGGAAAAGCCCTGATAAGAAAATACGCAACTGAATTGGCTACATGCTTATTCATAAAGCCGGTCTCTCTGGCCGAGGGGTTACAACACTTTCTCCGTAATCCCGTTTATCACGCTAGAGTCTCGGAGAGCTGGGAGCGGTTCGACCCCCGCTGGTGACTTGCGGGATAAATGAGCCGGCCGCTCAGAAAGCAATGGAAAACTACTGAGCGTAATCTTGCCAAAAATCAACATACAGCTGAAAGATGCTGATGTTGACAGCGTTGTCCTGTAAAGGATACGCAAAACATTTTTTATTCATGAAAGAATTAGCAACTTATTACTTCATGTAAAGGCAATGCTTGATGCTGTCTGTAATAGTGATCACGTACCACTGGCAAGAGAAGGTCAACCAGAGAGACGAATGGAGACGGATTGTATCTGCAGCAAAGAACCTCAATGGCTCGGAACGCTGAAGAAGAAGAAGACGAAGAAGAAGAAGAAGAAGAAGAAGAAGAAGAAGAAGAAGAAGAAGAAGAAGAAGAAGAAGAAGAAGAAGAAGAAGAAGAAGAAGAAGAAGAAGAAGAAGAAGAAGAAGAAGAAGAAGAAGAAGAAGGAGAAGAAGGAGGAAGAGAGGAGGAGGAAGGAGAAGAAGGAGGAGGAGGAGAAGAAGAAGAAGAAGAAGAAGGAGAAGAAGAAGAAGAAGAAGAAGAAGAAGAAGAAGAAGAAGAAGAAGAAGAAGAAGAAGAAGAAGAAGAAGAAGAAGAAGAAGAAGGAGGAGGAGGAGGAGGAGAGGAGGAAGGAGAAGGAGAAGGAGAAGAAGAAGAAGAAGAAGAAGAAGAAGAAGAAGAAGAAGAAGAAGAAGAAGAAGAAGAAGAAGAAGAAGAAGAAGAAGAAGAAGAAGAAGAAGAAGAAGAAGAAGAAGAAGAAGAAGAAGAAGAACCACTATGTGGACACATAAAAGTAAGGTTGAAGAGAGGGGGAAAGTGGTTAAGAAAATTGGACTTAATAAGGAGGTTCTGAAAGTAGATAAGAGCATAAGAGTGTCTAAGAGCAAAAATTGCATCTGTGCATCCTTTGTTTTTCCTAAATCCATGTTGTGTTTCGCTTAGCTGGGGTTCTAAAGTAGTTCGTAATATTTCTTCAAGAATTTTGCAAAATATTTTCCCAGTATTACTCAACAGTGAAATGCCTCTGTATGGTTTGCAGTCTCTTTTGCTGCCTTTGTTTTTCTAAATTGGGATAATTATGGCATTTCCCCAATCTCGTGATGTCTGTTGTTCTACCCAAACATGATTGAATAGTCTATGTAGCCAAGCTGTTCCTACTTCTCTAGCTGCTTTAATTAGTTCATTTATTAGTTCATATATATATATATATATATATATATAATATATATATATAATATATATATATATATTATATATATATATATATATATATATATATATATGCTGTCTCATTATGATGAGTCATCGGAGGTACTCAGTCACGCAAATAAGCATTGATACATTCAAAACAAGATTTGTATGATTTGTAGAATGAATTATGACCTCTGACGCTATACACTTTTGCAGGTGTGCAGAGACGTTAGCCACGTGACATAAATAAAAATAAAATGGGGAAGGGGTTTATACGTTTGTATTATTGATTGGAATATACAAATATGCGGCTAGCACCACTGACCCACTATACTGAGAAAGGTGAAGACAGGCACGTTTCGTGCAGATTGGCATGCTTCTGTTTAACACACCAACGATAGGAACATTTGATTGATCACTCCCCTAGGCCATGCTGGTGTGGTGGGAAACGAGCAGGCAGATAGGCTGGCTGGGTGTACACCACTAAGTGGGGTATTGGTGCACGATAAGGCAGATGGGGTCAGAGCCCATTGGGATCATGCGTACTGAGTGGAAGAACAGAGAAATCATCAGAAGAATGACGTGACAGGCAGTAACCAAAGGATGTTATTGACTCTCAGCACTCCTAGCAGAGGTCAGACAGACACATAATCAGAATGCAACTGGTACGATTAGAACTGGACTCTTCGCTGGTTGTTGAAGCTAATCCTGAGTGCTGTGATGCGGTCTAGACCCAACTCAACTAACACAATCTAGTATAGGCAACCACCGATTTTATCTGTACACATTCGGGATCTATATGTATAAAATGAGAATATATTTACTTAATTAATTGGCACTGCGAGCGCTAACAAGTCAAGTCGCATTATTCTGTCAAGAAGCCTGATAAGCGGGAAAATGCCACGTGGAAAGTCCAACAACAAGAAACACGCGGCGGCCAAGATGTGCAGCGTGGGAGCCGACAACAAGAAGAAGAACGTGGAGAGCCTACCTGCTAGCTGCATCATAGAGCCTGATACTACATATATTACTGAAGCTACCACGAGGGAGAAGATCGACAGCCCAACTAAGACAAGAATCAAGACAACAGAGAAGAAGGAGGAGAAAGACACCAGAGCACACACTGGACACACCAAATTATCACAACAGAATATCACAACGCTACCCATCGTAGGCTATGCTCAAGGTATGTATATATATATATATATATATATATATATATATATATATATATATATATATATATATATATATATATATATTAGTTAATATCATGCCAGCTTGAAAGTGGGACAAGAGGCAGAGACAGGAGAAGATAAATTATACTGGATGGACTGAAACGGTGGCATGGATGCAAACCATCAGCTGGGTGTATCTAGAGTTCCAACGACCAAGATCGGCGGGAAGACATGAACGCCTCCACCAAGTGGAAGTTTCCGGCAAGCCCCTGAAGTGAAATAGTCCTTGGGTAAGACCTAAATTGACATAGAATACATTTATACTTGCGGTAAAGATTTACACGCACTTCTATACTCATCAGTCCATTGCCAAGAAGAGGAAAAAATATATTATCCCGATCAATCCGAGAACCGTCCAGGAGTGCGGCGACCGTGCGTCGTTTACTGGTGCAATCGCGGAATATTATCAATTTACTATGAATGTAAGTGAAGACACGTACATAACCCGTTTACTTGCCTCGAGTGCTATAGGGTAACACGCTTACATAAATAAGCAATTGCCCCGAAGCAGTTCCATGATGTGATGTGATCAGGATGTCACATTGTGTAGGCCTTCATGCACGGAGCGATACGCAGCCAATCTTTCCCTCACTTTAGCAGGTGAAGAGTTCATATGTCGAACAAGATACTAACGTGAGTTGTTTACCATTTTCATCCTGTGTACCTGCATGTAAAAGACAGGTGTGCGCGACTTGGCAGCAGACCGCGTTGCGTTGTTTGTTTGTTTTTTTCTTTTTACGAATTGGTATGGGTGCCGGTCGCTTAGAAAATAATGGCAGACTATTGAGAGTAAACATGCCAAGAGATCACAAAAGGAAAAATTACTGGTGTTGACTGCAACGTCCTGTAAAGGATATGCAACTAACTTGTATTAACATGAAACCCCCCTTCCCCACCCCCCACCTCCCACCACCACCACCCCCCCCCACCCCACATTGGGGTGTCTGGGGTGTCAGGCACTTGGTACTGCCTTTAGTAAAGATGACTGTCATGCTCTTTTCAGGGCCCATTTCCCACTGGTCCAAGCCTGACACCCAGCTCACGCCTGTGGTTTCTAGTAGCTATTAGCATGTGACAGCGGCCAATCCCCGGACAACAGCTGTGACAGGCTGGCTAAACCGGGTGTGGCTAACCTATTCGGCGTCAAACTAATCGGTGAACTAGGTATGCCTATCCAACACGTGAAGACAGGACTCGGCAACTGCGCGGAATAAATCATTGAAGATTCAATGGGCAAGACGGTGTTTACCTACAAAGTGTTGTGGAACGTAATGAGCACAACAAGGCACGTAGAGCACCCTGGTTATCCACTGCACCTGTATTCATCTCCAGTCGTCTTGCCTTGTCTTGCCACTGGAGTCAGGTGGAGGCATGCGAGAGAGTGAGGTCGAGGAATTGCGCAACTCGTCCTCATTTTAATCCAATTCATTCCGCAAGTCATTTTTCATCCAACTTCACATATCACCTTCAAGCCCTGTGGCGATGGGCGAGCGGCAAAGCGGCAGGCGTGTGTACGCTGGCTGTCGGGGTCGCAGACCTGTACACAGGCGGCTCAGACCATATGGTCGTCTTCTACTGACCAGAGCAGCCGTGATATTCGGTAGCCCCCTGAGCGACTGAGCAGCCCTCTTTAGGAAAGCACTGCTCACCACCATTGCATGCGGGAGGGGCTAGACAAAGTGTCCTAAACAGTGTCTGCTCCATCGTTACCTAACCAGCTAGCCGCGGTTGGTGGGTACATGTACTGCGGTCGACATACAAACAAATTTTTAAAAAAAAACAGGTAAAGCCAAAAAAAAGCAAATCATATCCCCTTGACAATCGGAACCATTACTTGATAGAGACGCCGCGTCATGTACGCACCCTATTTGATAGAGACGCCGCGTCTGGCCCAGAGTTAATAACAACACTGTTTGGGAGAGAGATGGGCAGGTAGAACATAACGAACGAACGAACAGACTTTATTTTCAAAGGGTAACAAATTGGGCACGCAGGCCCGACTTACATTCGGCCCTTCCAATCACTCATCTTTCTTTCATCAACAGTGCATAGGAAAAAAAACATTGTCACATGAATTTGTAAACATAAACAATGCATCTTACTATGTTATGAGACACATCAACCACCCACCCACACATCTCCCATTCACTACAACTCCACCACTCAACCACACACATAACCCACACACACATACATGCCCCTATCCATCCAGCACATCCCTACACCAACACATCTCCCCACCCACACACACCTCTCACCCACCACACACCCCATCCATCCACACCCCAAGCACACATACATTCCCCAACCCACACATCCCCCACCCACACACATCCACCCACCTACACACATATCCTCTACCGTCCCATTACCCACAAACAATCACTCACCCACATATCCTCCTCCACCCACACACCTCCAATCATCCAGCCAAACACACATTCCTCAGCCACACATTCCCCACACATACATACATCTCCCCGTCAACTCACATATTCCGCACCTACCCACACACACATTCCGCACCCAGCCACATAATCTCCCATCTTCCCCGGCCCACTCACAGATCCCGAGCCCACCCCTACAAACATCCCCAACCATCTCCTAACCTACACACACTCACCCACCCACATATCCTCTACCCACCCACACATCCTCTACCCACCCATCCCCTAACCAAACATCCCTTAACCACACACCCTTACTCATATATAATCACCCACCCACACATCCTCTACCCAACCACCGATCCCCCAGCCACACATCCCTTAACCACACACCCCTACCCATATACACATACATCCCAACCCACGCACAATCTCCCCGCCCATACACACATCCCTCACACTCATCCCCACCCACCAACACATCCCCCATTCACACCTCCCATCCACGCACAAACAACCCACACACACATCCCCAACCCATACACTCATCCCCTCACACATCCCTAGACACACGTACTTATCCCTCAACCACTAATATCCACACATCCCTCAGTCACTCATCAAAACATACATCTCCTATCTACCCACCCACACTCACACACCCCAACCACCCATCTAAACACACATCCCCCACCCTCACACACATCCTTCACCCACCCGCACACCCAATCACATCCCACTCACCCACACATACATCCTTTATCCACACCCAGCTCCCCTCCCAGGCAACACCACACCCACACACATCCCAAAGACACATCCCTCACCCACACACACATCTCCCCACACATCTCCTACCCATCCACACATCCCACATCTACAATCACCCTCACTACCCACACATACATCCTCCATCCAGCCTCACACACCCCCACCCAGCCAGACATATCCCCTATCCACACACACATCCCCAAATCCATCACCCACACCCATCACGAACCCCTCGCCCAACCCACACACATCCCCCACACACATTCACCCACACATCTCTCACCCACACACACACTCCCCACCCATCCACCCAAACATCCCACACCCCTACACATCCCTCACCCACACACACATCCCCAAACCCACAACCACCCCACCTGCACACATCTCCCACCCACCACATATCCCCACACCCACATATATCCCCCACCTATCCCATAACCCACTATCAATCATCCATCAACATATCCTCCTCCACCCACTAACCCACAACCACCTAGCCAAACACGCATCCCCACCCACACACACATCTCCCCGCCAACCCATACATCCCGCACGTACCCACACACAAATCCCTACCCACCCACACAATCCCACCCCGCCAACCCACACATCCTGAGCCCACCCACACACATCCCCCCATCCCCCCATCGTGGCCCAACAATAAATAAATACTTCAACGCTGGGCTGAGCATTTCAGCAACCTCTTAAATGCAATGTCCCCCTTCTCTAATAGAGCAGTTTCACCAAGTCTTTACAATTATATGGGAAAACGAGACCTTGCAACAAGATTTCAAGGACGCGTCAATAGTCCACCTTTACAAACGTAAAGGAAACCGCCAATCCTGCGACAACCGCCGAGGCATCTCCTTGCTCTCAACTGCAGGGAAGATACTGGCCAGAATTCTTCTCAATCGCCTCACAACCCATCTCGACCAATGTCTTCTTCCTGAGAGTCAATGTGGCTTCAGAAAAGAGCGAGGAACTGTTGACATGATTTTCGCTGTAAGCGAGATGTCAGGAATAGAACACTCAAATGTTCTCCTCGTGCATTGATCTTACAAAGGCTTTTTATACAGTCGGCAGAGAAGGACTGTAGAAGATTATGGCGAAATATGGCTGCCCACTAAAGTTTGTCCAAATAGTGCGGCTATTTCATGATGGTATGCAGGCAAACAAGAAAATGGTGAGCTGTCTGAGCCCATTCCTGTCAACGATGGTGTGAAGCAAGGCTGTGTCCTAGCACAAACACTGTTCAGCCTTATGTTTATAGCTATGCTGACAGATTCCTTCGAGAACAACGGCATTGGAATAGACATCCATTACCGCATGGAAGGAAAGTTGCTCAATATCAGAAGGTTGAAATTTATAACCAAAACTAACAGTGGCACCGTCAGAGAGCTCCTGTTTGCTGATGATTGCGCTCTATATGCCAACTCAGAGGCGGACATGCAACATAATGTTTCAGCTTTCTCACATGCCTGTGCCAACTTTGGGCTCAATATCAACTTGGAGAAGACTGTAGTTATGAACCAGCTAGCTCCAGGGATTAATCACAACATCAAGAGTATTAAAGTGCATGGTCATAGACTAAGTGTTGTCGACAAATTCACCTATCTTGGCAGCACGGTGTTCCAAGCTGCTACAATTAATGACTAAGTGAATGCAAGAATCTCCAAGGCCAGAGCGGCTTTTGGCAGACTGTACAAGAATGCATGGGACAGAAATGGAATACGCCTGCAAACAAAGCTGAAAGTCTACACAGCAGTTGTATTATCTACACTGCTATGTGCTTGTGAAACAGGACTGTTTATCAGCGGCACGCTAGGAAATTAAACTACAAACTTGATTTGAAAATAGCCCACCCTTCTTCCACTGTTTTTCATTAAAAGGTTATTTTACAAAAATTTCAGTTAGTTCTTTCTCGTAGATTTTGGTCACTGCTTCGTTTTTAAGGTTTTTCAAGTTGACTGATTCGCATAGCATGTATTTTACTCGCTTTTGCTTTCTTTTTCTGTTGGTTTTTATTGTGGCAACAACTGTTTTGTGGTCTGTGCTTATGCTTAAGTTGGGCATGGACCTTGCTACTAATATATTTCTCTTTCTGTTATTTCTTGTTAATATAAAATCAATTTGGCTTTTAATATCGAGATCCTTCCATTTATACCAAGTGTATATTTGTGAGTTTATGTCTCTATATAATGTGTTTGTTACAGTTGGCTGCATAGATTTGTCAGTCTACTTTCTACTTCTGTTACCATTTCTTTCCTTATGTTGGTTTCCAAATGATCCAAAATAGATCTCTCTCTCTCTCTCTCTCTCTCTCTCTCTCTCTCTCTCTCTCTCTCTCTCTCTCTCTCTCTCTCTCTCTCTCTCTCCTCTCTCTCTCTCTCTCTCTAGATATATATATATATATATATATATATATATATATATATATATATATATATATATATATATATAAAATGATATAATGTTCTAGTTTGATTAGCCTCTTCTAGGCAATCATTATTGTTAGTTACTTTGGCCGTCCAAGCAACATTCGTCTCTGAAACCACATCTCCGTTTACTTTTCATTTTTCTGGAAGGCAACTTTTGTTTACTCTTGGGCAGACAGGAAAACCAGTGACCAAATAGTAAACTGATTGGAGAAATTAGACGTAGACACACACACATTTTTGGCTATGTTATGAGAAGGAATAAATTGTAGAACTTTGTGGCAACTGGCAAGATCGAGGGAGGAAAATAAGGGGGGGGGGGGAAGATAAGTAAATACCTGGATGGCTTGGCCACGTGATATGGTCGAGACAAGAACATTGAGCTGGTCAACGACTCTGATGATCGTGAGAGATTGTGAAAATGACCGCCCACGATGATCGGCATTGCACATGATGATGATGATGATGATGATGATGATGATGATGATGATGATGATGATGATGATGATGATGATGATGATGATGATGACAATGATAATTCTCTGCCATGCATCTTCCATCCATCCATCCATCATGTGCCATGCCGGTAAGCGTGGGCGGATCATGTTCTGCCATCTCACTCGATTACCAGAGTCGTGGATCAGCTCAGTGTTTCTGTCTCGACCATGCCACGAGGCCAAGCCATTAAGGTATTTGCTTCTAGGTCTTCCTCTTGGTCTGTTCCCTTCGATCTTACCAGTTGTCACCAAGTTCTCCAATTCATTTCTTCTCATAACATGCCCAAAAAATGTTGACTGTCTGCGTCTAATATCTCTAATCAGTTTACGATCTTCATTTGTTTCTTGAATTACTTGTTCATTGGTCTTTCTGGCTGTCCATGGTATTCTTCGCATTTTCCTCAGAAACAACATTTCTACAGCCATCAGATGTTTTTCAGCTTGACTGCTCATTGTCCAAGCTTCACATCCATATAAAAGTACAGGTTCTATGTAGCACCTCAACACTCTTTTTCTCGTTTCAATTGACATCTTTTTATTGGTCAGTATGTTTTTCATCTTGCTAAAGGCTACTTTTGCCATGGCGATTCTTGTTCTAATCTCTTCAAGGCATCTCCCATCAGATGTTATTACTGTTCCGAGATAATTGTACCTATTCACTTGTTGAAGAATATTCCCATTTACTTGTATATTACATTGTGGTATTTCGTTCTTCCTAGTGACGACCATAATCTGTGTCTTTTTACAATTTAATTCTAACCCTCGTTGTTCACTGTGTGTAACAACCTGCATCTACTAAATGTTGCAGATCCTGTTCATTGTCTGCAATCAAGACTGTATCATCTGCATATCTAATGTTACTTGATGCATCGTCCCCCAATGTTGATTCCTTCCATATCTTCAATATTTCTGAAAATACTTTCACTGTACAGGGAAAACAGATCTGGAGACATTACACATCCCTGTCTCACACCTCTCTTAATAGGCTGATATTGGCCTACTTCATTATCAACTCTTATGGCAGCTTGTTGTTTCCAATATATGTTTTTTACAAGTCTAAGGTCTTTTCCATCAATTTGTAGATCTTCAAGCATCCTTATCATGTCGACATGTCTCACTTTATCGAAAGCTTTGTGTAGTCAATAAAGCAAAGGTGTAGATCTTTGTTTACTTCTATAGATCGTTCGATTACGGTTCTCAGTAAATACACAGCATTTACTGTACCCTTTCCTTCTACAAACCCACATTGTTCTTCTCCTATTTCAGGTTGTATTTTCCTCCTAATTCTTTGCATGATAATTCTTAGCAAAATCTTCGTGATGTGACTCATTATACTAATTGTTCGATGTTGATCACATTCCAAGGCTCCTGATTTCTTTGGGATTGCAATAAATACAGAATTACATAATTCATGAGGTATATTTCCAGTATCATATATTGTATTAAGCAGACTGGTAACTTTATCTATTCCATATTCTTCTAAAGCATTAATCATTTCTGTTGTGACGCTGTCTGAACCGGGGGTCTTGCCAGATTTCATATGGTTAAGAGCATTCTGAACCTCCATCTGCAAAATTGCTGGTCCTTCATTATTATTTTGAACATCGTAGTGTTCGTCTCTGTTGTCGTCATAAAGGTTTTTCACGTAATCTGACCATACATGTAAGATCTGATCTTTTTCTATTATGACTCTTCCATCTTTTGTCTTTAGGCAGCCTGCTGATGTACGTGTTCTTTGATTAGTAAGCTCCTGAATTCTTTTGTGCATTAGTTTCGCATTTTTACTGTTGTGTTGTTTTTCAATTTCTCCGCAATTTTTCTCAAGCCATGTTTCTTTTGCCTCCCTACATAAGGTTCTGACTTTTCTGTGAATTTCTTCATATTTGGCAGGATTATTTTTGTTCTGTCTTCTTGTTTCCATTAGTTGTAAAATTTCTTCAGTCATCCATGTCTTACGGCCCACTTTCTTTAATTTTGGAATAGTTTTTTCTGCTGCATAACCGATTGAATTCTTCAGCATTTCCCATTGATCATCTACATCTTGAAATAGGATCTCTAGATCAGACAATAAATCAAATTTGTTCTTTACTTCTATGTTAAAATTATCTTGTATTTCTTTGTCAGTTTTCAATTTGCACAAGTCATATTTAGGGTTTCCTGCTATATACTTGACTTTCTTTAACTTTACCCTCAATGTGCCTGTAATTAATCTGTGATCACTGTAACAGTCTGCATTTGGAACTGTTTTTACGACTGTTAACGCATTTCGAAACCTTCTGTTAATCAGGATGTAATCTATCTGGTTTTTAATCCTGCTGTCTGGACTCCTCCATGTCCATAATCTTCTAGGATGCTGTTTAAACCAGGTGTTTCCTACAACCATTTCTTGTTCTTTTACCCATTCTACAAGTCTGTATCCTCTTTCATTTCTCTCTCCCAAACCATGGTTGCCTACACTGCATCCATCGCCTTGCTTTCCTATTTTTGCGTTGAAATCACCCATTATGATATTTATTTCTGATTTTTTGCACTTCTTCAAAGCAGACTCCATGTCATTATAAAATTTTCTATACTTTCTTCACTGCATTCACTTGTTGGGGCATATACTTGAATGATATTTATTTTAAAAGGTCTTCCATTTAATTTTACTAACAGAACTCTGTCTGACACAGCTTGATATCCTTTGACAGAATTTGATGTTTGCTTATCCAATATAATGGCTACACCTCTTTGCTGTTCTTCTCCCCCAGAGTAAATAATCTTATAATCCTCTCCTGTCCTTATCCCTGCCCCTTTCCATCTTGTTTCCGATATTCCTAATATGTTAATCTTCTCTCTCTCCATTTCTTGTTTGATGTTTTCTAATTTTCCATCTGCATTCATTGTTCTAACATCCCAAGTTCCTACTTTCAATGATATTAATCTTTTGCATCTAGTAGCCTGTTGACGGTGTGGAGTCACCTGGTGCGAATGACTATCCCTACCGGGCGAGGCTGCTCCTATGGAGCACCCATTTACGCCGTTTCTCTGATTATTGATAAGTCCACACAACATGATTTTCTTGGCATCTATAAAGAAGGTAGTTTGCCATTGCTTTCCTGCCCAGCAGTGACCATACTGGTCAGCCATTGTCTCCTAAAAAAAGAGATCCTCTGCCTACCGTCGTGAAGGTGGAGACCATAACCTACAACTATCGGTCGGCTGCTCCTATCTTCATCCACAACCTGCACAAATGGCTTCACGTAACCCTGATCGGGGGGATAAAAGGGTACTCCACCTTGCCCAAGGGTGTCCCGTAGGCTAGCGGAGGGAAGGAGGCCCGTTACATCTCCTTTGATAGGGGATACCCCTACCCCGCTATCCTTCCATCTAATTTTATTATTGTCGTAAGGAATGTAAGTTTATACATTAAATTGAGCATTGTTATCTCTCACTTCAAAGCATGCAGTTTATGCTTTTCCTTTTCTATTCTTTATCTTAGAGACTTGTGCTCCGTCTGATTATTAATCATGTTTGGTTTATGCGCCATTTGTTATTTATGATAGCAGACAAGGCTCCATTGTTGCAGGGTGCCCTTTGGGGAGACTTTGTCATGATGTGGAAGCCTCTGTGAACGACAGCGATTGTACAACCTACACGTGCAAAAAGTACAAAATGGGCGGGGAAAATTACTATGAGATGCAAGTAACAAAAACTAGTAGGTTAAATATGTGTCTTGTTTGTATTCATTCCCTCTGAGCTCTGGGTTGGATACTGTTGAATATGACATACCTTCTTCTTCTGTGTTTCTCTTTCGTGAAAAATAAGTCACACCTCGACATACATCTCAAATGTCAGTGTGTCCAACTTCGGCATGCATGTGTGTAAGGTCTGCCTCTACTAGACAGATTCCAACGAAGGCAAGGGGCTCTGTCTACCCGTCGGGTGGTTTCCTTTCCTATCAATTTTCCGCTGCGCGGATTCTACGGAGTTTCGTGCATCGAGCGAAGCAATCTTTGAGTGTATTTTTCGCAGCGTGTATGGTTCTGTTGTTTTCGGTTTTTCAACATGGCGGAACAACGTGTGTTCTCCGAGCGGTGGGCAGTCAATCTAACAAGGCGACGTGGGCGCCGGGCAGGGCTCAAACGACAAGGTAATCGTGGTCGTTTAAAGTGGTTTAGACTCAAGTGTGACCGTCTGGGCCTCAGGAATATCTGTACTCTGTATTGGAACTGCGCCAGCGTAAAACAACGGGGTCCTATTTTAGAAAACCTGGTTTACAGGAATGCCATTGTAGCGCTCTAGGAGACGAGACTGGATGATCAGCTACTCCAAATTGCAGGCTTCAAATGTTTCTACAATAGACGACATCTGGGAATGGCGATTCTCATTTGCGACAGCATGGTGGCATCAGAGCTAGACATGTCTAGTTGGGACAGTGACGATATATAAATGCAGGCGGTAAGAGTTCAATTCAGTCTACCATTCGTGCTGGTTAATGTTTATGTCCGCAACGCGAGTATGGATTCCCAGAAGTGGCAGTGCTTAAGTGACATATTAGGTCACGAGAGAAATGTTATTTTCTGTGACGATTTCAACGCTAAAGTCAGATCATGGGGAAACATTTCCCCCAACACACAGGGGGAGGAGCTCGAGACTGCACTTGAAACCATTGACCTGGTTTGTATCAACAGTGGCTGTGTCACCAGAACAGCAAGCCGTCCAGGGGATGAGGACAGTGCTATTGATCTGGCGCTGGTTTCTCCTTCACTCACTACAGTGTGTAGATGGAGTGTCCTAGGAAACCACGGCAGCGACCACTACCCTTGCAACATATTGGTGAAGAAAGGCAGAACCAGGCAGTACAAGTTAACGGTCAAGACTTTCCAGTATGACAGTACAGGGCAAGAGTAGTGGTGAGTAAAATAAGACGTGACAAGCGCAGAAAGCTTCTGGGCAGGAAAGAAAGCTGGGAGCAGCCACCGTGGGGGAATCTTGAGGTGGAGAAGGCTTGGGTGGATAAGCGTAGTGCTGTTAGGAGATGGAAAAATGCCAAGAAGAACAGAGCTGGCCATCCTAGTCCCTGCATGCACTTAGAAAGAGAGATGCACGCAAATGTAAGCTA
This sequence comes from Cepaea nemoralis, assembly GCA_014155875.1. NCBI lineage: Eukaryota > Metazoa > Mollusca > Gastropoda > Stylommatophora > Helicidae > Cepaea > Cepaea nemoralis. Next base: position 547,365 of record JACEFZ010004145.1, read on the forward strand.
TTTCAAGACACTGGTCAAGGTGGTTAAAACTGAAAAATTGTCAGAGGTGTGTCAAAGAGAAGTCATTGACATTGTTCTGGCGACTATATAAAAGCATGAGTGGTGTAGTCAAGAATAAGAGCATTTCTGACTTCCAAGGTGCTGACTTCATCTAGCAGAGAACTGACGAGGACAAGGGCAAAGCCCTCTTTGAACGATATCTAGAGCAGAGCAACCACACAGACATGGTATATATATATATATATATATATATATATATATATATATATATATATATATATATATATATATCATAGCTTACACATGAATGTACAAGAAGAATATAAACTACATCTAACAAACATATGGTGTATGTGGAGATATATAGGAATTCACGGCTTAGGGGATATGAACCAAAAAGGAGAGAGAGACTACTAGAATTCTGTGAAATAGCAAATCTGATAGTAGTAAACTCTTTATTTCCGCACAAAGATATACACAAAGTCACGTGGAACTCGCCTGATAGCATCACAAAATATCAGATAGACCATTTTTGCATTAATGCCAAACTCCGTTCATCAGTACAAGACGTCTACAGAAGTGCAGATGCTGGCAGTGATCACAATCTCTGCATTGCCAAACTAAAAATAAAGCTCAAGACTCTGCACAGATCACCCAGAATTAAGAAAATAAACTCACAGTCCCTACTGACTAAAGAACACCAACTCGAATTCAATTCAGAGGTACAAAGCATTTATGCTAACAAAGAAAGTATATCGAGCAATGCGAATATTAAAAACAACATTGAAGAAAATTGGAATTTCCTAAAAATTACCTTGCTAAATGCTGAAAAATACACAGTCGGCTTCGTACAAAGACAGAAGAAGTGGCTAAGCGATAACACCTGGACGAAGATACAAGAAAAAAAAACAAGCAAACCTAACACTTCTTTCTGCAAAAGACACATCTACATATGAAGCCCATAAGCAAAAATACTCTATGTTGGATAAAAGGTGAAATCAAGCGCACGAAAAGACAAACAGAACTGTATTCACAGCTTGGCCTCGGACGCCGAAGCAGCTGCCAGAACTGGAAACAACAGAGCCGTATCCCATATCATGAAGCAACTATGCAATCACTCACCTACACCAAATATACCCATCAAAGACAAACAAGGTAATCAATTGCTATCCGATGACCTTCAAAAGCAACGATGGGCAGAACATTTCAAAGAAACATTAAATAGACCGCAGCCTGACACTGTTCCAAACCTGGATGGAGAAATTACTATGGCCCCACTAGATGCCTCCTGCGAGTCATTCACCATGGAAGAGACTAAATCAATCAATCAATCATGTGCCATGCCGGAAAACGTGGGCGGTCAAAAAATTGAAGAACAACAAAGCTGTTGGTGATGATGACATCTCAGGAGAAATGCTCAAAGCAGCAGATGAGAACACCTTACAACGTTTGTTACAGCTGATCAATGAAATCTGGCAAAGCGAATCCCCACCACAACAGTGGAAAGATGGTGTAATTTTCAAACTGTCTAAAAAGGGCGATATGTCTGATTGCAATAATTGGCGTGGTATCACTCTATTGTCAGTACCAGGAAAACTTTTTTGTAGCATGTTACATGAGAGATTGAAAAAGGCTATAGATGAAAGGCTCAGAGAAGAACAAGCAGGCTTCAGACCAAAACGGTCATGCATAGACCACATTTTCACCCTCAGAATAATCATTTAAGACTCCGTAGAATTCCAGTCGAAATTAATCACCAACTTTGTCGACTTTCAAAAAGCCTTCGACAGTATCCAGCGTCCTTCACTTTGGAATCTACTTAACATCTATGGTTTTCCTATCAAATATACCAACGTCATAAAATCTTTCTACAAAGAGACACGTTGCTGCGTAAGAACAGAAACAGGCAACTCTGACTGGTTCTCAGTCGAAACAGGAGTGAAACAGGGTTGTGTCTTATCACCGATGCTCTTTGGAATAGCTATCGATTGGGTCATGCGCAAATGCACAAACAACACAAATATGGGTATCCATTGGGTTGACAAAATTCTAGAAGACCTGGACTTTGCCGACGATATAGTGCTTTTGACTTCAACACACCCGGATGCCCAAGAGAAAATAAACCACCTCCAAAATGTTTCAGGGCAAGTTGGTCTCCAAAATTAACACCACAAATACAAAGACTATTGATCTTACCAACAGTTCCGGTGACACCAAATTTAACAGCTACGTTCTTAAAAACGTCAACAGCTTCACATACCTAGGAAGCAAAATGACATCTACAGGGGACTCAACACCAGAAATATCATCTAGAATCGCACTGGCATCTGGTGCCTTCAATAGACTGTCAAACATCTGGAGGTCAAAGACACTCAGCTAACACACAAAACTTAAAATCTTCAACTCTTGTGTGATTCCAGTGTAAACGTATGGATGCGAAAGTTGGAAATCAACGGTAGCTTTAGATTTAAAAAATTAGATAATTTTGAGAACAAATGTCTTAGAAGACTTCTAAACATACACTGGGCAGACTTCAGAACCAATACGCAAATAAGACAAGAGACTAAGAAAGATACAGTATCCAATATCATAAGAAGACGCCGTTGGAACTACATCGGCCATGTACTCAGAATGGACAAGACAAGACTCCCCTAGCAAGCCCTCATATGGTCACCAGTAGGGAAAAGAAAACGGGGAAGACCAAGAGAGACCCTGCGTAGAACCATCATTAGAAAAGGCTCATTCAATGGCCAAGTAAATATCCAAGATCTACAACAGGTAGCAGCGAACCCGCCAAGCATGGAGAGTCAGGACTTTTGACCTATGCGCCGCCTTAGGCTCAAGAGGAAAGACTAACTAACTAACACACAAATGTCCAATAATCTATACTATTATAACACACGAATGTCGAACAGCGTATACTAACTCTAACACACACATGTACAACAATCTATGTTATCATTAGCATAAGATAACCAAATCATACTCTTCGTGTTAGTGTATAGCCGGTTTCACACGTCGCTTCGTGTCCTCTACCCGGACCTGTTCTGCTAGCGGTGAGCATGATTGTTGATCCCACTAGCCATTGCGTTATTGATGTTTGTGTCCTCGTCCATCACGTATGTACATTTTCATTTCTCCCCAACTAGATTGATCGCCTTCTGGAGGCCAACCATCAGGATCTTTCATTTCCATCAAACGCTTCACAGCCAGGAAAATAAGTCACTTCAGCTCTACTAGATGTGATGATTCTGTGTATGGCAACACCCGTTGCTATAATTGTCCCTGGGTATCTACCTGCAACAAGAAGGCTAAGCATTCCTCCTGTTATTATTATAACTCATTTGATAGAATGCAGTTAGTGCTTGTCATATTATGTTCTGATCTCAGTGATGCATGCTCCGTCTCATTGTTAATCATGATTGGGATATGTAACACTTATTGTTTATGATAGCAAAGGTTCAGTTCTAATGTTGCAGGGTGCTTATGGAATGAGAGGTGTTATGATCTGGGAGAGACCGTAAACAGTAGCTGTTCACAACACAAGTGCACAAAGACAGAATCGGAAGGCCAAGTGCTGACTCAAATGTCTCCAACGAAACTGGGTAGGTTATATTTGGTGTATTCTTCACCGCCTTTGAACACTGGGTTGGAGTTTTTACAATGAAATTCTTTCTCCAACACATCATCTTCCTCCTGCTCATATTCCTTCTTCTAATCCCCACCGCCTATCTCCTCCATTTCCCTCCTCCTTCTCCTACTTCTTCTCCTTCATCTCCTCATTCTCTTCTCTTCTCGACGTTTTCCTAATCCTCATAGCTCATCCTCTTCGTCCTCGCTCTCTTTCGCTCGTCTTCTTCATCTTCTTTACTGCAGCTGTTGCTGCAACTGATCCAATGTCTTCTTCTTCTTCTTCTTCTTCTTCTTCTTCCTCCTCCTCCTCCTCCTCTTCTTCTTCTTCTTCTTCTTCTTCTTATTATTATTATTATTATTATTATTATTATTATTATTATTCTTCTTCGTTCCATTTTAAAGAAAAATGAGTCACAACTAGTTTTACACCTCTCCAATCATTGATTCCCATCTTCGAGATGGTGATGTGTAAAATGTGGTCCCTCTAGATCGTGTTAAAATATGTGTCGTTTATTGAGATACCTAAGACGTTAGAATCAACAGACCTTTTGTGTAGAGAGTAGCATAACACAGACATCTTACAAGGGGGTGATGACACTGCTCATCTCTGACATTATAGAATGCAAGGTAGGAGGGGGACAAGAAATATATAAATTCAGACGGCCTGCGTAGCCAAACTCTACAACATTGTGGGAATATAGTTCATTCCTTCTGCACGCTTCAAAGAAGAATAGAACGGATAAATACAGATCGTATAGTCGAGGGCAAAAATCTGGGCTATGCAGATGACATAAATCTTATATTAAGAAAAACAGCAATGGACACTCCATTGGACTAGAGACACATGAGTAAGGACTGTTTATGTTAACATGTCAACTCTAAAAACAACATCACGAATCCACACCCCAGCGATCAGAGCATACGATGCACACTGCGAACACAGCAACCCTTTACAAACACTTACATTGAGTACCTAGAGACTATGCGTGTTACAGGAAATGAATGAATCACCCAAAATAGACGAGAAGTAGATAGTGAGCTTTACTAAAACACGACTACAAGAGACAAATTGGACGTTGCGTCCAAACCCTTCGTCAGCACAGGACAAACAAATACAAACCAACACAAAACTACATGAAACACACTATGACAATATTAAACTATTAAACTAATTAAAATTAAATGTACTCATCTGAATTCTGTGTCCTGGCTTGGAAAGTCTGACACGCGTAGGGCGCCAGTGGATCAATAGACCGTATGTATGGTACACGGGTCAAAGGTCAAGCGGGAGGGGGAGTGGGGTGGAGACATGCCCATGTGTGCGGAAAAGTGAAATTTGAGACCGACAAAGATGTTACGGACGCAGATGACAATTAGCAATCCTCGTTAAGCGCTCGAAACACCGCTGCGGAAACCTATATAGTGTTAGTACACACAGAGGGGCATGAGTGGCGGTCGTTCAGAAAAGGATGGCAAAACACCGAACGTAAATCCGCCAAGAGAGATGACTGTGATGTCATACAAAGTATTTGCACGTACCCAGATGGTGGACTGTAAGCTAGGGGTGGGAGGGGTGGGGTGGGGAATTAAATGAAGCTGTGTTGGACATTAAGGTCGTGAGGGGAGAGTGTGCCCAACTGGAAGATGAGACGGTGTTCCAATTTCTTCCGATCCCGTTCGTGGGATGCGCATGATTTGATGGCCGTGACCTGTATGTCGGCTACGCCATGGTGGTCAGGACTGTTGAAACGAAGAGAAAGCAATAAATCACATGTGGTCGTGTCTTGCATGACTGAGTTCGAGAATACTCTGCAACCCTCAAATCAATCCACAACCTGTACACTTTATGGAGAAATAGGTCCAGAATACACTTTATGGGATCATGGATCTACAATATACTGCTCTGTCCCATATATCTACAACACACTGCGCGGGGCCATAGATCTACAATACACAGCACGGGGCCATAGATCTACAATACACTGTATGGTACTATAGATCTACAATACACTGCGAGGATCCACAGATCTACAATACACAGCAAGGGGCCATAGATCTACAATAAACTGTATGGGGCCATAGATCTAATTTAGACTGAGCGGGGCTATTGATCTACTATGAAACCACCCATTTATTGCCAAACAATCTATATTATATCTTACAAACGAATGTCGAACAATTTATATTATCTCTAACACAGGTATGTCAAACAATCTATATTATTTTGGAGACGCGAATGTAAAACAATCTATAGTATCACCAACACACGAAAGTAAAAACGAATTTATAATATTTATAGAATGAATGTCAAAACAATCTATAATATCTCTAACACACTAATGCCCAACAATATTTAGTATACTTGCACGTGAATGTCCAACAATCTATGTTATCTCTAACACACGACTGACCAACAATCTATTTTATCTCTAACACACGAATTGCCAACAATCTATATTATTTCTAACACACGACTGTCCAACAATCTATATTATCTCTAACACGAATGGCCAACAATCTATATTATCTCTAACACCACGACTGTCCAACAATCTATATTATCTCTAACACCACGACTGTCCAACAATCTATATTGTCTCTAACATACGACTACCCAGCAATCTATATTATCTCTAATTCACGACTGTCCAACAATCTATAGTATCTCTAACACACGAATGCCCAACAATCTATGTTATCATTAACACAAGAACACCAACCAATTCTTATTGTGTCAGTGTACAGCCAGCCGGTTACACACGTCCTCTGCCAGGGCCAGTCCGGCTAGCGCTGAGCATGTTTTATAATCCCATTAGCCATTGCGTCATTGATTTGTGTCTCCTCGTCCATCACGTATAGATATTTTCACTTCTCCCCTTCTGAACCTCAGAGTGCCTGGATGCCAGCCATCAGGCCCTTTTATTTCCATCAACCACGGCACGGCACATCCCGGACAGTACAGGCAGGGGCGTCACTAGGGGGGTGCCGGGGGTGCGGGCCGCACCGGGTGACACCATCAAGGGGTGACACCAAAATAAAAATAATTGCAAATTTGACAAAGCAGACATAGCTCTGTCTAGTCGGGTTTCATAACCGTTCATTGTTAAATACATGAGCAGGCACAGGGTGCCACCATGCAGAGCGTCTGGTGCTTAAATGAATAAGACTCAGAGCTCAGAGCTGCTCGGAGCCTCGGAGTCGGAGTAGAATCGTGGGTCATTTGCAACCGCGCCAATTAATGACGTGTGGAGTCACGTGGTTGCAGAAAATGACAGACGTTGTTTACAATTTCGTTTTTTATGTAAATAATTAATTTTTCGAAATTTTATAATTTTATCAATATCACTAAAATATAAATATTTTAAAGTAAATTAATTAGGACAGGGCATAAATTTTACAGGAGAAAAACAGCGGCAGGCTTCCACTTAAAAAAATTAGTATTACTATACTAAAGTATACTAGTTGTTTACTACTACAATAAATTAATAATTACGGCATACACACGTTTTTCTATCTGTCTGAAAAATATATATTTTAATTTTTTAATTTAAATTTTTAATTAAAAAGATGGAAATAGAAAAATAAATAACGGTTGGGTAATTTTTCGAACCAACGAGTCACTGTTGAGACTGCCACACGCAGATCCCCCCAATAATTGATGCGGTTACTGACATTCGCCAGCAATTCGCAATATAAAATAATAAAATATATGTCATGAAATGACAGTCGTGCATTGGCGACAAAACTTCCTGATAAAAGTTAAGAAGAAGTGTTGCAACGAATATTGTTGACCGCCGGTTACATTTGTATATGAATCCATTAATTGTGCCTTGCAGCATTTGCCATCCGCACCGTATGCAGGTTGGTATGTTCAATACTTTATTAGCCAGTAAAAAAGTTACAATCCACTCAAACTTGTTACAATGAAATAAAAAAGTTGTAACTTCCATGGACAATATTTTTACAAATTTAATATTTTGTATGACAAGTTTTCTTTTTTAGACGGTTCTTTTTATTGTACATAATCATTTTTTAATTACATTTTAATTCTACGGTAAACAACGCAATTTAACCTAAATAACTATATTTATTAAATTATGAATAAATCATAAATGTTTGGATTATAATTATTTATACAGATTTTATATATTTATATTATATCTTTTTGTTTAGTTGTATATTTTTAAGTCCTTAATTTATTATAGATTTATTATTTTAGAATATTCCATCATGCCACATGGAGAGCACAAATCAAAGAGGCCTAGTGGATGCGAGCAGCGAAAAGCAAAGAAGAAAAGATGTGAATCACTAAAATCACTACCTGGATTCATGCTTCAATATATCAAGAGACCAAGTGATGGACAAGGTTCATCAAAAGACGTTCTTCCTCAATCTACAATTGATAAGGATTCCTCCCATGCTGACAGCATGCATTCTTCAAAAGAGCAACTAGAGCCAGAAATGGAAGAGAATCACGAGATTGATGCAGAAATACATAATGAAATAGCAGTGGATGAAGTTGAAACAGAAATGCATGCTGAAAATGATTCTCGTCATGATACTGTAAATGTGATGAGTCAAGTGGATGAGAAAAATTGGAATATTTTATCTGATGCTTCTTTCTGGAATGCACCAGTTCCAGATCATTTTCGAGTTGAAATTATCAAAAGAGGAAGTTGTTCTTTTCAGAACAAAGATGGGCCTTTCAGTACTGTGACAAGGCAAGGTGCAAAGACTAAAGGAGATGTGCGCCAGCTGTCAAAAGAATGGTTCTACAAGACGATTCCAAATGGTGAGAAAATACTGCGGTCATGGATGGTTTACTCGCTCGTCAGTGAGAAATTATACTGCTTTTGCTGCAGACTCTTTGCTGTTAATGTAACAGAACAAACATCAAAATTTGTCACTGGGTTTCAGCAGTGGTGGAAGCTGAGCCCAAAATTACATAATCATGAGATATCGGATGACCATCTTGGTTGCCTTGAAAAAATGGAAAACATTGGCAGCAGGCCTTAAGCTGCACAAAACAATTGATGCCGACAGTGTTGCTGTAATGGATAGGGATAAAAAGAATGGGGGATATCTTGCACAGGTTGCTTGATATCACATTGTATCTTGCTAAGCAAAATCTGGCATTTCGTGGCCATAAGGAAGATGCATCTTCGTTGAATAAAGGAAACTTTCTTGAGATGGTTGAGATGCTTTCTAAATATGACCCTGTGTTGAAAGAGCACCTAATGAGATTAAAGCGAACTACATCTGTAGCAGTAAAAGCATCCGTATCTTATCTTTCACCGGAAACTCAGAATGAATTTATAACTGTTCTTGCAAATCATGTGAAGGAAATTCTTGTAAATGATATAAAGGCTGCAAGGTATTTTGGAATTATGTTCGACAGCACACCTGTCATATCATACACTGACCAGATGTCTGAGGTGATCAGGTATGTGAAAATCGACAATGGGGAAGTTGAAGTGAGAGAAGTATTTCTAGGATTTTTCCCTTTAAAGGGGAAAAAAGCTGATGACCTCAGTTCAGACATTTTAAAAAATCTAGAAAGTGATGGACTTGACATAATGATGTGCAGAGCTCAAGGTTATGATAATGCTGCCACAATGTCTGGAATTCATGGAGGTGTTCAAGCCATTCTGAAAAGAAAGAATAAGAAAGCTATTTTTAACGGATGCGTGGACCATTCGCTTAACTTGTGTGGTTAACACTCTTTTGCTAAAAATGTTTTATGTGTAACATTTTTTGGAACTCTTGAGAGAATGTATTCCTTCTTTGCTGCTTCCACCCATCGATGGGATGTTTTAATTGAACACACTGCAATGTCGATTAAAAGGCTATCAACAACACGCTGGAGTGCACATCATGCTGCTGTTAAATCGGTGAAAGATCAGTTTGATGAATGTGTGGCGGCGATTGAAGCTCTATGTGATCCTCGTGAAAATGTGGAAACAAGAGGTGCAGCACAAGGTCTTTTACCTGCTGTCTGTGATTTCCCGTTTCTGTGCTACCTTTACTTTTGGGCTGCTGTACTTGAGGAAGTTAATTTGACACAGCAGTATCTGCAGACTAAAGGCTTAACTCTTGACAAAGTAGTGACCAAGTTAGAGGCATTAAGACTTTTTCTGCAGGAGAAGCGCAGTCACTTAGTGGAGCATGCAATTGAACAGGCACTTTTAAAAGCAGACCAATTTGGAATAACAGTAGAGAGAAGATTAAGGTTCAAGAAGAGAATGGCAGGGGAACAACTCAGAGATGCTTCAGATGCTGGACTCACTATGCAATAAGAAAACAATAGGGCGATGCTGGAGTGTATTGATCGTTTTCATTCTGAACTCCAGACCAGATCAACAGCGATCAAGGAAGTAGCAAATATGTTTGAGGCTGTTCAAGCCCAGAGTCTTCTATCAGCAACTGAAGAAGAGTTGCTGGTGTCAGTTCCAAAATTGACCACTTTCTATGATGAGCTATCCGAAGTAGAGCTTTTAAAAGAAATACCAAGGCTGAGAAGACACCTGAAGGCAGCAGATATTGATATCCACAAAGCCAAAGACTGGTCAATATTTGCTATTTTAAAATTCATAGTTGACTGGGATTTCCTTGAATCGCTCCCAATACTCTCACTAGGCCTACAACTATTTCTTACGATCTGTGTGTCTGTGGCTTCATGTGAGAGGAGCTTTTCAAAACTGAAACTTATAAAGAACTATTTGCGTTCAACCATGGGACAGTCAAGACTTTCTGATCTGGCTATATTATCAATTGAAAGTGATATGGTGAAAGATATTGATTTTGATGATGTGATTGACAGGTTTGCAGCTTTGAAGACCAGGATGGGAAACTTTTAATTTTAAATAACAGAAATTGTAATGTTAAATAACAAAAATTTTACTTGGTCCGAGTTTGTCGGAAGTTCTTTATTTATGTTTTACCTGAAGTATTGAAGTTATATTGTTCAATTTATTTTCTTTCTTATGTCCTTATTAACTTTTTGACTTATTTTACACACATTACTATATGCGATTATATATGGTACAGGAACACTCGGAAGAAGACCATGGTGAAAGTCTAGAGGGGTGACACCAAGAGTTTACCGCACTGGGTGACACCAACCCCAGTGACGCCACTGAGTACGGGGACTTTATCTCTTCTTGATGTGATAGATCTGTATGTCAACAGCTGATGCTAATGTTGCCCATAGGTATTTTAATGTAACAACATGGTTAAGCTATTATTATCTCACATTTGGTATAATGCAGTTACCGGCTGTCCTGCTCTATTCTTATCACAGTGATGCATGTTCCGTCTAATTGTTAATCATTATTTAGATATGTAACAATTATTGTGTATGATAGCATCACTTATTGTTTATGATAGCAACGGCTAGGTTCCATTGTTGCAGGGTGCTCATGGAATGGAACATGTTATGATGTGGGAGAGACAGCCACCAGCAACTGTTCACAATACAAGTGCACACAGTCGGAAGGCCAAGTCTTCCCTCAAATGTCTCCAACGAAACTGGGTAGGTTGTATTTGCTATATTATTTATTGCCTTTGAGCAATGGGTTGGAGACTCTTTTCATTGAAATGCCTTCTCCAACTCTTCATTTTCCTCCTCCTCATATTCCTTCTATTCCTCCCCCCCCCTCCTATCTCCTCTTATTCCACTCCTTCTCTCTTCTTCTTCTCCCCATTCTCCTCTTTTCTGCATGTATTCCTCATCCTCATCTCTCCCCCTCTTGCCCTCATCAGCTCTTCTTCTTGGTTTACTTTTTCTGCTAATGTAGCTATTGCAGCAACTGCTCCAGTGTCTTCTTCTTCTTCTTCTTCTTATTCGTTGTCCCATTTTCAAAGAAAAGGAGTCACAACTAGTTGTACACCTCTCAAATCATTGTTTTCCATCTTCCAGATGCTGATGTGTAAGATGTGATCCCTCTCGATAATTACATCTTGTTAAAATATATGTCGTTTATTGTGATTCCTGAAACTTTAGATTCAAGAGTCGTATTGTCTAGTGAGCACCATAACACAGACACTATACAAGGGGGTGATGACAAAGCTCACCTCTGACAGATTGCCAGTGAGAATACCTGATCGTTCCGGTCCACATCGATTGACGGACGTCAGTCGCGGTGATCGGGCAAATCTTGAGCTACAACCTACGATGGGTGACGTTGTAATATTCTGTTGTGATCATTTGGCCGTGTCCAGCGTGTACCGCGTGGTCTAGTGTTTACACACCCGCTTCACACGCCGGTGATCAGGGGTTTGTTTCCGGATCCGGTCAAGGATATGCACTACTGACGAGCTCAAACGAGAGCAAAACTAGATTCTAGTGCTTCCGCACTGACGTGGATAGGCCTTAGGTTCATACCAGAATACGATCAGCGTTGCCAGTAGTGGGTTGTGCTCAATATTTAAATCTCAGATCCCGAAACAACCGAATAAATCAATCTATACACTCTCTAACACACATTCCCAAAAATATATACACTCTCTAACATTCACATGTCCAGTAATCTACACACTCTCTAACACACAAATGTCCAGTAATCTATACACTCTCTAACACACAAAATGTCCAACAATCTATACACTCTCTAACACACAAATGTCCAACAATCTATACACTCTCTAACACACAAATGTCCAACAATCTATACACTCTCTAACACTCAAATGTCCAACAATCTATACACTCTCTAACACAAATGTCCAACAATCTATACACTCCAACAATCGATACAATTTATAACAGACGAATGACCAATATATGTGAGAGTCTTGGAAAAGAACAAAGAGAATGTTACTGAAGATTGTCCAACTCCCGATGATTCAGTCTATTTGTGGATGGCATCATAAGGAATATTTCAGAGTTGAATGTTATCAGTTAACATCTGTAAGTGTAGTGAACGCTGAACATACACTGAGTAACTTTTGACCTAATCTCCTTTCTTTCCGGGTACGATGAAGCACACACGATAGATACAATTGGCTTTCTCGTTGTCTCAAAATCACTCGTTCACATAGCAACTGGAAATGCCAATAGTCATACCGCACATAATGAAACACAGGATGAGCTTCTTTCGTACTCTGTGCAACATTCAGTGGACAACGATAACGTACTCGTTGTTACCGAGTGGCAGTAAATCACCCCAAAATGTGTCAAGCAACCAAGAGGACCTTTAAACAACAAGGGACATTGGTGAGTTTCCCAAGCCGACCCAGACTATCCTTCTGACAACAGTATCCACTATCAACACACTTTATATCCCCTCAGATTTATGTGAGCAGGTCAAAATGTGATCTGTTACAACACGACTTTTCTCTTTTAAATAACAGACCATGTGCTTATAAATATCTAAAATTAAGAACACGATCTTCCTATTCGATTCCTAAAATAGACTCGAAATTGTGACAACGAATTAATTTCCTAGTATCATTTATAAGAAAGTAGAACAGAAGAAACAGGTGCAAACCGATGAGACAAAATATGCGAACACAAAGGAAAAAAAACATGAAACATGCGCTAATTTTGGTTGTATAAGATTCAATGACAAAGAATTATTACATCATGTATTCTTCGAATGAATTTTGTGTGTTTTTTACTCTGATCTCTACATATGGGATAAACTTCACGACTGATATTACCCATGTTAAATTGCTCAGCCTCTTCTCTCTCTCTCTCTCTCTCTCTCTCTCTCTCTCTCTCTCTCTCTCTCTCTCTCTCTCTCTCTCTCTCTCTCTCTCTCTCTCTCTCTCTCTATTTCTATCCTTGCCTCCCCGCAACTGGCCACCCATTGCTCCTTGTTCTCTGCCCTACACAATATGATGGTGAAAGTGAGGTAACAACTGGCCACCTATTCCTCCTTTTCTCAGCCCTGTACAATGTGATGGTGATATCACATCACCGACCCATAGCAGTAAACTTGGTACTTTAAAATAAAGAACTCATGAGAGTTGTTTTCATCTCCTCAAGTGACACAGATACATTGCAGAAACTGTCCTTGGCCCTGTGACATGATGCCACTATCTGGGCTATTCTACAGTTAACGTCATTAACATATCTTCCACCTACTGCTAGTAAAGTATCCACATAATTAAATACATTGACATTTTCCTGCACCATACAACAATGTAATTGGCAGGTGATGGTGATAAATAACCAACAAACTAAGTTGATTCGTCTGTATATCTGACTCCTAGAATGCCAGGATGGGGACAGATGTCATCCCCTGTACTCAGAGTACTATATGAATGGCTGTAAGCGTTATGTCTGTACGGAAGAATCAGAGAATACCACGAAACACGTGCTAAGAGAACAACGTACGTTAGTATGTTTTTATATTACAGCCACCTTCATCACTATCATCACCACCTTTTTTCCCCCGCATATCCTTTACAGGGTATCGCTGTCTACATCAGCATCTTTCAGCTGATTGTTGATTTCTTGGAAATATTACGCTCAGTAGCTTGCCATTGCTTTCTGAGCGACCGGCTCACATACCCCGTAAGTTACCGACGTGGAGAGAACAGCTACCGATTCTCGCCAACGTCACGTTACTTACGAGAGTATACGAGATTACGGAGAAATCATCACCACTTGATCAACCAAATAACATAGGCGATCATGTCTCTGCAAATCGCAAATTATTTCATTTGCTTATATTATTCATACCATAATGGTGTCCTGCTCATCGTCTCTCGCTGCTTATCCTTGTGTATCGGGTTGAGTTGAGTCAAGAACTCAAATCACAACACTCGTGTCATTCCCATACTTGTGCAGTTCGCATCTTCAACAGCTAGCAAAGAGCACCACTACTAATGGTACTAGCTGATGTATGATTATGTGTTTTTCTGCCCTTTCCTAGGGGTACTGAGTGACCGTAAGAATCCTTGGTTGACGTAATGTACCAGACACCTCGTATAGCTTGCAAACAATGGATCCGCTTGTCTGGTTCTAGATGAACGCATTTCTTTAGTTATTTTAAGCTGAACTTCTTCCTGAAGCATTTTACATTACCCATTCTTTCATTCATTCAGTAGCATGTCCTTTGTAGAACTTCTGTCATATAACAACCTTCCGGAAAACTTCTTGATCAAAAGCAAGATGTCCCGCGTCCGATACACCCATCTGGAGATCATCAGCCACATCCTGCACTCATCTTCTCTATAACCTTCTTCGTCCTCTCGTCCAGTGCAATTACCTCTTCATTAATGTTCTCTCCAATCTCCCTAACGTGTCAAGTGGCCAAAATATTTAACTTTTCTTTGTTTTATTGTCTTTAGTAGCCAACAGCATTCAGTATTCAACTTTTGTCGTATGGATGCATTTGTTCTTGTCTGTATCTAAGACATTCTTTGAACCCGCCTATAACATTTATATTCGAGGGCATTTATGCGTTATTCAGCTTGTTTAGTAAGTGTCCAGATTTCACAGGCGTAAGTTATAGTGGGAAAGAAGCATGCTCCTAAAAGTCTAATTGTTGTAAGTATATCTGTCCCACGCCACAATTTATTCAGTTTTAAGTTTGTTAAGTTTGTTTGTTTATTGTTGTTTTTTAAACCAACTCCAATTGCCCCTCTTTAACATATATTTCTTTCTTTATATTAGTTTATCTTTGTACATTATCTTCGTTTTTGTAATGTTAAGATATAAGTTGTGATTTTCACTGTTCTTTTGGGTATAGGTAATTAACTTTTCTACACCATTCTGTGATGTGCAGATTAATACTGTATAATTAGCAGATCGAACATCTATTATTTTATGACCACCCATATTTAAGTCATATTGTCACAGGTTCAACAAATAGAGGGACAGCACACATCCCTGATGGACGCCTTGCTTGATGTCAAACAAAGCTGACGTCTCACATTCTATTCTAACCGCTGCTTGTTGGTCTAGAGAGCAGTTTAATGAATTCTACTACATGTAATGGAAATAACATTTTAATCATGATTTCCCAAAGTTTCTTATGTTTTACACAGTCACATGCCTTTGAATAATCTACAAAACATGAACATAGGTTTTAATTATATTATCTACTCTTCTCTACTATTAAACGCATGGTGGGTATGTGATCTCTTGTTCCTATTCCTTGTCTAAATCCAACTTGAACCATATTAATTGTTTCTTCCATTTTCTAACGATGTCTTCCCGTTGTGATTTTTAGTAGAATGTTACTTGTATGACTGATCAGGGCAACAGTTCTATAGTTGGTGAATAATTGCAAGTTGCCATTCTTTGGTATTGAAATGAAGACAATTCTCTTCCAATGTTTTAGTCATAAACCATATTTCCATAGCCATTTACTTAATGCGTGGTATATATATATATATGATTTATTCTCCTTCCTCGTTAACTAGTGCAGCTGGTATCTCAGCACAACCTGGTTATTAATAGTTCTCAGCTTCCTTATTGCCTCTGTTATCATTCGTTCATGTACCTCATGTATATTCCCACAGTCAATCATATACACATTCCACCGCAGTATTTCTTCAATCTTTGTAGATTTGTTTCTAGTCATGTTAGGGTATGTCCCAACGTGTCACATATAACACTAAATTGAGGTTTAACACTAAAAGTATAGGTCAACTAGGGGTTCAACCGGTGCACGGCTAGTATGGGCTGGATTATTGCCATGTTACAAAAGGACAGCTTTACTCAGATGTCCACGTCGTTTGGATTTGACTGCGGGTCGAAGATGATTCCTGAAAAGATCCGTATACCTATCAATGGTGAACGTTGTAGCTTTAGGCATGTAGCGCTCTAAACTAAAGCCACGATTATCCCAAAAGAGAGTCAGCATAATTCTCCCTAATTGCGAAACTTGTTTGGTTTCGGTGCGGAGGTACGACACAGTTCCTTGCTCACTCTCTTCTTTTCAGACTCGTTGTAGTGAACCCAGGTTTTATCTCTAGTAGCAATTCATGATATAAAACCATAATCTTCTGCTTCAAAGCACTGCGCAAGTTCTTGACAAGCATCAATGCGTCGTTGTTTTAATCCTGGAGTAAGCTACTGTATCATCCACATTGAAGACACTGTACGCTACTGTTGCACATTATGGATGATGTAGAGTGCTGAACCTTGACTGATGTCAGGATGTGCGGGAATGTCACTCACATTCATTTGACTTTTTTTTCTTCTTACGAGGCATTCAACAGCTGCATTCAACTCCGGGGTCACTACTGGGTTTGCCTGACCCGGTCGTGAACAATCTATCACATAAGTTACGCCCTTTTGAAACTTGCTACTGAACTTATGCCAGTCTCCCTGGTCGAGGAGTTAGCAGCTTTCTCCGTAACCCCGAATATTCTCGTGGTTGACGTGAGTGCACAAGAATTGGAAGCTCCAGTGGCTTATGAGAGTATAGAGCCGGTCGCTCAGAAAGCAATGGCAACCTACTGTAATCTTGCCAAGAAATCAACAATCAGCTGAAAAATGCTGATGTTGACAGCGATGTCCTGTAAAGGATATGCAATACATGTTGCATTTACTCCACTCATACACTTGCTGACCTGACATGCATGTATTGCCATAATGGACCTTCATTCATCAATTAATCTATATAGGTTTTACCCCTTCACTGATCAAAAAAGGATAATTGTTCCTCTTTGGTGCATATCAAAAGTGGGGTTGTCATCTTTATACTGTCCTTATTATGGTACCATGCTCTTCTGCATCGTTATAACATTATTGAAATCATTAACGAAAATATTGACATGTTACAAGACAATGGCATGGTTATTATAATTGCTATCCCATTTTAAAGGTTTTAGTTTATTTAACAAAAAAATGTACATTAGTAATACAAAAGTTTACTTAATTTCTTGAAATATTCTACATTGTACTTGTTTCTTGATATATTCTGCATTTAACATTTTATTCTGAGGTTATGTCTTTAGCTATTCTACATTGTACTTCTTTTCAGGGATATATTGCATTAAACGTTAGTTGCATATCCTTTACAGGACGTCGCAGTCAACACCAT
>JACEFZ010004145.1:570000-695000 GCA_014155875.1 Cepaea nemoralis
CTTCTTTCTTTATCAGTTCTACTTTTAACTTCTATCTTCATAAAGTTTACATTTAACTTCTTACTTTAGCAGTTCCCATTTAACTTTTTTCTTTAGCCGTTATATATTTAACTTCGTTCTTTGGCTGTTCTATATTTTACCTCTTTCTATATCAGGTATATGTTTAACTTCTTTCTTTAGCATATCTTTATTTAACTTTTTTTTTCCTTAGCTATTCTATATTTAAATTCGTTCTTTAGCGGGTCTATATTTAACTGCTTTCTTGACATATGTTACATTTAACTTCATTGTTTAGTAATACAACATTGAACTTCTTTCTTGATCTAGTATATATTTAATTTCTCTCAAGGACTATTCTATCCTGGCCGTCGTTCTTGAACTATTCTACATTGAATTTCCTGCTTACATTGTCAATTTACTGCTTTTGAAGGATTCAAATGCTTAAATATATTGCTACTATATAATGATTTATTTGACACATAATCGGTTTGTCCAACCTTCAAACTGAGTTGTTTCATTTGTATGTCTGACACCTAGACTGCCAGGCTGAGAACACATGTGAGCCACCGGGCTCCGTGTACTTTATGCATGGCTGCCAACGACATCGGTGTTCACCAAATTCAAAATTCAATGTGTTAAACGAGTTCATGGATCGATGTAAGTCGGTGTGTGTTTTTATACTACGACATGCATCATCATCGTTATCGTTTGATTAAACAAATAACATAGGCGATCATGTCACTCCAAATTTCTATTCTCCAGTGAAATATATTATTTCAGTGTCATAACACATCCATTTTTTTTTTCATATCCTTTACAGGACATCGCTGTCAACAGCAGCATCTTTCAGCTGTCTGTTGATTTCTTGGCAAGATTACGCTCAGTAGTTTGCCATTGCTTTCTGAGCGGCCTACTCAGTATCCCGCAAGTCACCAGCGGGGGTCGAACCGCTCCCAGTTCTCTCCCGCTACGAGACTCTGCGTGATAAACGGGATTACGGGGAAAGTGTTGTAACCCCTCGGCCAGAGAGACCGGCTTAACACCTCCATACAATTAGGAAGTGTTGTTATGAATCGTCTCTTTTTGCTTGCCTCTCAATTTTGAATTATCCTCTTGCTCTACAGTATATTCCAGTTATTCTTTATTCTTAATGTGACCACAATCTTGACTAAATTCACGTGTTCGACATTTATATACTTTGTTCAGATATTTAACATCGAACTTATGTTATTACCTATTCTATATTGAAACTCTTTCTTTTTCTGTTCTACATGCAATCATGCAATTTATTTCTTATACTATACTTCATATAACTTCTTTCTTGGTATATTCAGGAATATTTAGAATGGAACAACTTCCCCCAAAATGTTTGGAAAGTACCGGCAAGGCAAAGATACTTAGGATCATTCAATCACTTTTGCCTATGAAATTTATGAAGGTTTCCAAAACAGACTCTTACAACAATCAAATATGCTATTTTGATGTGCGCTCTTGTGGAGATATGTTGATGTGCGCTCTTTTGGTGACGAGAGTATGTATTTGGTTAGTAAACTGGATTGCATCTGTTTTGTTTTCTCGTGAAATGGTTCTCAGACTGGGTACATAGACCTCAGAGCCATGTACCATAGCTCCCGGATTACCGCAAGGTTCAGCACATGAACGATTAATGTGTATACGAGTATGATTGCAAGCCTCGAAGCTCCAGGGGCTGAAAGGAAACTAACATTTACAGATGATAGGCAGGGGAGAGGCAGAAATCAAACAGCTGAAGAGTTGCAGGCGACACTGGACAAAGTGATGGTTTGGTTGGTGTACGAAGATGAATTATGTCAACTGCAAGAAAAATGTCAGGAACAGAACTGCGAAACGTTCTCCACTTTCATTGACATTACCAAGATTTTTTGATACAATCAGCAGAGAAGTACCGTTGAAGATTATGGCAAAATATGGCTGTCCACGAATGTTTGTCCAAATAGTGCGGCTATTTCATGATGGTATGCAGGCAAGAGTACAGGAAAATGGTGAACTGTCTGAGCCCTTTCCTGTCACCAATGGAGTAAAGCAAGGATGTGTCCTGGCACCAACACTGTTCAGCCTCATGTTTTCAGCCATGTTGATGAATACCTTGGAGAACAACGACATTGGAATAGACATCAACTACCGTATGGATGGAAAGTTATTCAATCTCAGAAGACTGGAAGCTAAAAATAAAATTGACAGCAACACCGTCAGAGAGCTCCTGTTTGCTGATGATTGCGCTCTATATGCCAACTCAGAGGCGGACATGCAACATAATGTTTCAGCTTTCTCACATGCCTGTGCCAACTTTGGGCTCAATATCAACTTGGAGAAGACTGTTGTTATGTACCAGCCAGCTCCAGAGAATAATCGCATCGTGCAGAATATCAAAGTGAATGGTCATAGACTAAGTGTTGTGGAAAAATTCACCTATCTTGGCTGAACTGTGTCACAAGCTGCCGCAATTGATGACGAAGTGAATGCAATAATTTCCAAGGCCAGCGCGGCCTTTGGCAGACTGTACAAAAATGTATGGGACAGAATTGGAATAAGCCTGCAAACAAAGCTAAAAGTATACAAAGCAGTTGTATTATCCACACTGCTATATGCTTGTGAAACTTGGACTGTTTATCGGCAACACGCTAGGAAATTAAACCACTTCCACACAGTCTGCCTTAGGAAGCTACTGAAGATTAAATGGCAAGACAAGATCCCAGACACTGAAGTCCCGGAAAGAGCGTCCATGCCCAGTATCCACACTCTACTAATGAAGAATCAGATTCGCTGGGCTGATTCACTTGACTCGCATGCCAGATTACAGGCTCCCTAAATGAATTTTTTACGGCGAGTTGCGTTGTGGTAAATGTTCCCAAGGCGGCCAGAGGAAACGCTTTAAAGATACTCTGAAAATGTCACTGAATGCTTTTGGAATTCATCATGACACCTGGGAGACTGCAGCCAGAGACCGAAATTCGTGGCGTGCATCATTAAGCAAGGGTGCAGTCACGTGTGAGGCAACCAGGACTGCAAGAGCTGTGAAGAAAAGGCAGGACTGAAAAACCACTGCAGGAAATCCTCCTCCAGAAACGTAAAGCATTCTTTGTCCACATTGTCAAAGAACATTTCGAGCCAAAATAGGCCTTATCAGCCATCTCAGAACTCACGGCTCCATACTTTCAACACCAATGGATGAAATGAATGGTCATCATCATTCTTGATGGACAAACAACACTGTAATTAACCCAGGAAAGGCATCTGTCTTGTGGTGCTCTCTAGAGAATAGGATTGTTATAGCTGACGCCCCCCCCCCCCTCCCCCCACCCAAGTATCACTATGAATGGCTTCTATTATTGCATCTATTTTCTCGTCTTCGCATTTGCTATTTGATGATATTATACTTCATAGGTACTTGAAACTCTTTACTTGTTTCAAGGGATGTTCGTTTAGGTGAGTAGTTGCTGCTTTTTTTTTTTCTATAGTTATAGTCATTACCTCTGTTTTACTTGTGCTAATTTTCATGTTATGTTCCCTACCCATTTCGTTTAGACTATTCATGTGGTCTTGTAATTCAGCATAAGATTTCGCTAATAGTGCTTGAGCGTCCGCAAATATGAGTTTTCTAATGTTTAGATTAGCAGATGGGTCTTGTTCTGTGTTCTCCTCATGCGTTGTTCTTGTGGTCTCTGTTTGGCTGGTTTCTTTACATATGTTGTCTATATATGTTATGAACAAGAGAGGGGACAGTACATAACCTTGTGGTACCCCGGATCTTATGGTGAAGGGATGTAATTGTCCTCCAGTTGTTCTCACTACGCATTCACTGCTGTTGTATAAGCTTCCACATAAGTTTGTAAGATGCGTACTTTATCCATATTGTTTAGGGATTTACCACAGCTTGTTTCTGTCTACTCTATCAGTTACCTTTTCTTGGTCGACCAAGGCTAACTAGAGTGTTTCATTAAATTCGACTGATTTTTCTATAATTTAACTAAGACAAACCTGGCATCTGTGCACCCTTTGATTTTCCTACATCCAAGTTGTGTTTCGCTTAGCCGAGGTTCTATACTAGTTCGCAATCTTTTCTCAGGAATGTTGCAAAATATGTTCCCAGTATGACTCAACAGTGAAATTCCTCTGTATTGTGCGCAGTCTCTTTTGTTGCCTTTGTTTTTCCAAATTGGGATACATGGTTTTTCCTCAGTCTCGTGGTGTCTGTTGTTCTACCCAAATATGGTTGAATAGTCTATGTAGTCTTGCTATTCCTAGTTCGCTTTGCTGCGTGGTTTCGAACTAGGGTGTCCGCCTCGAGTGCTGGAGGTCCCAGGTTCATGCCCAGGTGATGACCGGGATTTTTTCTCGTCGACATCTAGTAATAAAATTTCCCCTGGTCTCTGGGTAGTAAGATCGGACGCCCGTGTGTATTGTTGAGCACGTAAAAAAAATCCCTTGTAAATCGAAAAAGAGTAGCCTAACGGCGCTGCCAGGGCAAAATTTCGAGTTAAAAATTTATTTCAGGAACCTCGCCGGTGCTACGGAATTCGTGCAATGAGCTGAGTTTCTCCAGATTCAGGTTTGAGTTAGGAGGAGAACGGAGCACTTATGGGTTGCACCCGTACTGGCGATTTGTTCAATGGGCTAATCTGACCGCTTCTATAATTTCTTCTTTCAGTATGTCTGGTTCGAGTTCTACGGTGGCATCTGTGTCGGTTTCTAAAGTTCCTGTGACACATGATAGGATGTTGTTCGAAGTACTGTTTCCATCTTATTAGGATTTGTTTTTGTTCACTTATTGGATTTCCATGTTCGCTGTTAATTATTCAGTTGGGTCAAAGAGTTCTCCTCTGGTTCTCATGACACTTATCTTTTTGTAGAAGTTTCTAGGTGCCTCCTTGTATTTTGATTTAGGGTTTCTCCATACTCTTCCCAGTCATATTGATTTTCTCTTGGACTGTCCTACAGTTAACTTACTTATTGTACACTAAATTGCTTGAATGCATCTTCCATTTACTGCTATTAATCTGTCCACATATTTTAATACATTGACACAGATTGCAAGTATGGGGACACATGTCACCCTGTCGGGTCTGGCTACATTGTGAATGGCGGTCAATGTTTTCTGTGTTTACGAGATTCAGAGGGCAATGTGACATACTTGCCAACGGATCAATGTAAGTCCGTGTGTGTTTTTAATCACACAACCATCATCGTTATCATCGTAATCATCGTCGTGGTCATCATCATCATCATCATCATCATCATCATCATCCTCATCGTCATCACCATCATCATCATCAGCAGCGGCATTGTCATCATCATAATCGGCATCATCATGATCATCATCATCATTGTCGCGGAATCACTGTAATTGGCGATAAGATGATAAAATAACAGCGACAGCATGTGTTCAAGGACACAATCGGTTGTAACTAGTACATAAATAAGATCCGACATTGGTCTACAAAATCAGGCAATCCTTCGATGAGTAGGGGACTGAGGAACATAACAAGTCGCGACAACTGTCTCCACACTGTCGGCATTTCTGTGTGATGTGGGTTGTTCGAGAAACGAACAATGGCGCCATCAGTCTGCAAGGCGGGAGACAGCCTTTGAAGTCGTAGACGGAATGTCTGGACAGATGTCGGATGGATTCTGTGATGTGGGGAAAGTTCCCCTGGTAAACAGACAGACAGGACTTTTGTTGTACGAGACAAAGTTTTCCCCGATGAAAGAAAATTAGACGGCGAGGTTATTCCAGTTAGTCTAAAAAACAGGGAGAAAGACTGATCAGCGTCTAGACTTTGTGGTGACGTCACTCAAGCCCCGATTTAAAAACCAGTTGCGGTAAACAAGTTGGAGTGAGTCGACCAAGGATTCTGAAGTGTTATGATCGGCGCAGTTGTGTTACATGAGAGAGACTATAATGTCTAAGTGTTGATAGTTATCGGCGGACATAGATCCAGGCTGTGATTGCATAGTCTTAATCATCAACCGGAATAGACATATGGTTGTCTATTAATCATATCTAACTTAGAGTATGATTAGGAATAGAGTACAGTACTGTGCGGTGATAGAATGTATTATAGGTGCAGTGCTAGAATGTTCTATAAGTGCGGTGATAGAATGTATTATAGGTGCAGTGCTAGAATGTTCTATAATTGGGGTGATAGAAAGCATTATAGGAGCGTCGGCACTAGTAACCTATTGTGTGGCTTTAACTAGCTTGTGTAATATATCATTTAACTCAGGGAGTTAGAGACAATGTAGTGGGATAATAATTAGAGAGATTGAGGATGGTTGGGAGGGATGAAGGGAATGTGAAATGGTAGGATCTTCCAGTAGGGCATCTGCTGGGTTTCTACCCATTTCCTTTAATCTTTCCTTGTGTTTCCATGTCTCAGACCAATGTGATGAGCTATTTGGCCGTATAACAGAGTTCGGTTCTCTGTTATAGATCTGAGTGCTGCTATCAGCCTACACTCACCTAATTAAGGTCAGAATTGAGTTGCTCTCACCAGGGGATTCTCTATTCTACAGGTTCCATTTACAGGTCTACTTGTTGATGGTGATACGATATATTACCAAGAAGTTAATATCAAAGTTGAAGAAATGATGGCTCACAGATGGAAGACAGAGGTTACTGAGAGGCCTGTACACTGGGCGCATGGCCTAGTTGGTCTGCAGAAACCTGGCTTCTACTGAGCAGGACTTGATGTACATATGTGTGATTTTTCCTTGAGTGATAGGCTACATCACGGTAGAATCAGAACACTATACGTAACACATATTCCAATATATATCTACCTGGAACACTAATAGGTTGTTTTTTTTTAATATGGGAAAAACCGTATCTCCAGTGACTAGGAACAGTTATATTTTCCCATGTGACATGTAAGTTATTGGAAAGATTATCTGATCAACAAACATTATTGAACAGTGTAAATTCACAGTGTTTGCTAGGGTGAAGACCAATATCGAACAGTGTCCATCATTGATGACCAGCGTCCTGATTTTTCGAGAGTGATTGGAGAAAGTCGTCACGTGGCCGGAGAGACATCTTCTTGGTGAGGTTATCTGTCCGGAATACTTGGTGCTGTTGTGTGCTCAGCACAGTGATGTAACTAACGTTGCTCCTGATTCACTGGTCTGACTCTACATACACATTAGAATATTCGACACACATTCTACACATTACACACACGCATTTATCACACACATACTTTTTGCTTTAATAAATTAATTGTTGTATTTATTTGTTAAAGCTAGAGTTGTTGAGTATGTTGTGTTGGGGAAGAATGAGAGGGGGCATGATCCAGAGGTAAGTGAGAGTAAGAAAGAGGTGTCTACAGACTGAAGGAGTTTTGTGGACGGAGTCTGGTGGTTTCTCTATGACAATAATATTGGGTTTTAAAAAATGTGGGTGTTGATTCCCCTCACTCCAGGGACGACACTAAAGTAATAAAGGATTACTACGACAATCATCATCATCATCAAAGGACCAAAGAGGAATTCTACAGCTTGCTTACCCGGAAATGCATCAGAGATACTGACTAAGCCCTTGCTCACAGAGTGTGGCAGGCGTATGGCTGCAAAACGCTCAAAGAGACTACCACGACTTGTATCTGAAAACTTGCGTCCTCTTGTTGTGCGATGTCTTCGAGACATTATGAAACACCTGTATTCGGGTGTATATGCTCAATCCCACTCATTACATCAGTTAGCCTAGCTAGGCATGAGACACGCTCCTGAAGTAGACGAAGGTGCAGCTCGAACTCCTGACTTATCTGGGACGCGCAACTCTTCATTGAGAAGGGCCTCTGCCAACGATCTCATGACGGCTCGTTAAAGATTCATTGACATATTATCACGAACATCAAAGCAGAATTGTAGAATAAGTGGAAAGTCTACGTCCTTGAGTAAACACCTGTTTAATGTGGGCATATATCACAGCATACAGTAAATCCTGGACGCCACACGTTCCAGTATGTAGGATGACATATGAACGTCCTAATTAGTTATTTGGTGACTGCCTTAAGTAGCTATTTAGTCCAAGGTACGACTGCAATTGTTTCAGTCGCCATATTCAACATCAGACAATGAGCTCACTCTTATTTACAATGTCAACTTACAGAGAGGACTCGGCATCTCGGACACACTGCGTCACACACTTGACTGCCATAAATTCGCTTAATATGACGTGCGTTAATCTTGGCCACTCGATCTGTAGTTCTAGGCTGATGCATTATCTTAGAAGAAACGTGCTGGCATTATTTCGCGAACTGATTTCCTATTCTATACGGCTGAAAACAATTTCACGTCCGTTCAACTCAACACCTCTGGCTTGACTGCTTCCCTGAAGGTTCTCCAGCGTGACGTCACTTTCCATAACGTGGTGTTCCCGAGGTGACAACCTCGGCTACTTTCGCTTTCGCTTTCAGCGTCTCAATGCCGAGTTCTGTTCAAGCTTCGGTGTGTCCCATCTTCTACCACGATTTTGTGGAGAAAGTAACTGTTCTCTTGTGAATAATAATCTAGCCTGTTCTTATTGGCAAATGCTACATGACAGTGTGACCCGACTTCTATTTTCAAAACGGTGCAATTATTTTGATAGTCTATTCGGTTTGTTTACCCATGACATGTAGCAACATTGATGATTGTTGGTCATATTATATATAAATTATATATAGTTCCTTCATACATCTGTTGTATTTTCATAATATGATAGCATAGCATTCAAATAAACACTACAAAAATAAATGAAAAAAAACAAAATTATTAAATGTGTCGGACACGCGTTTATAGTCCACCTATGGACGGCGTGTACCTCCAGACACCTTTATTTTCAGAGTACTGTAGAGTAACATTGCTATGAGTTTCAAAAGGTCCGCTGGTCCTCCTAATGCAGTTCCTCATTCATGCTTAAGCATGAGCATCTCCATCCCTACCAAGGCCATTACGCGCGAATGAAGGTAATGTGTGTTTACCCTCTTTATTATTGTTGGTTATTTATATGTGAAATGTTTCCATCATCTTTATGGCCTTCTTTCTCTTTGTTTTCTTTGCTATTTTGTCAGTATAGGTTACCGTTTGACATTTTACTAGTAAATAAATTTGACTGGTGGGGTTTACTGCTGTGGTATCAGTCTTCCTTGTAGAATTGTATGCTGTTTGTATCATCTCTGTTTCTGTTATCTCTAGAAATTAGATATAAGATTATCTCGTTCTTTTAAAATGTACTCAATGTGATAGGTATCAGAAACTCTTTCATGAAACACTCGTTTTCTATATATATATATACATTGGCACCTTGCCGTCTTGACAGACGATAGTTTGTGCTTTAAAAAGGCATAATAACTTTTACCTATGGCGGTAGCGCATGTGACTGATTAGGCCAATTTGTGCTGCAAATGTCCGTTCACAGTGGGTGCATGTGAACACGTGGTCATTTCCACCATCATGCACCATCTTACTTCTCAAACGCTCGGTGTGAGACTTATCTGCAATAATTTTCTCCTTTGTCTTTATTCCATTTCTGATGTTTGCCCTCCATGCAACACGTTCAGCGGCGACTTGCTCCCAGTGTGCATTATCAATGCCTGTATCAATCATGTCCCGCTTACACACATCTTTGTATCGTAGTAGAGGCCGACCCTGAGATCTCTTACCCATCTGTAATTCACCAAAAAAGATGTCCTTTGGTATTCTACCATCATCCATCCTCCTAAGATGTCCTATCCATCTAAGTCTACGAAGACTGAGCATGGAATAAACTGTCACACAACCTGATCTTTCCAATACTTCAGTATTTGTGATTTTGTCTTGCAACTTAATACCAAGAATTCTTCGCAGACATCGCATATGAAAGCTGTTTAAATGTTTCTCTTGGTGTGAGTAAGTTGTCCAGGTTTCACCGCCATAGAGAAGAGTACTAAGGACACAGGCTTGATAGACAAGGACTTTTGTTTTTGCAGTAAGCTTCCTGTTCTCCCAGACTCTTTTTCTTAAACTGTTCATTGTTGTTGCTGCCTTACCAATCCGGATGTTGATTTCCTGATCTAGGGATAATTTGCTTTCATTGATCCTAAATATGTAAAATGGTCTCCCATCTCTAGTTCGGCGTCGTCAATAAAGATTGATTGGCCTTCAATCTTTGAGCATTGTAAAGGCCGCCATCTGAGCGTGAGTGAATGTATATACCAACATCCTGATCACGAAAGGCATATTTCAGTAGAAGTGAAAAGTATATTCCAAAGAGGGTGGGAGCTAGTACACAACCTTGCTTAACTCTACTCTTGATTTCAAATTCTTCAGAAGTTGCACCATCAAACTTGATTATACCCTTCATGCCTGTGTGGAACGATTCCACAATGGACAGAAGAGTTGGTGGGCAGCCAATCTTCTTTAGTGCCTTGAATAGACCCTCACGACTGACCAAATCAAATGCCTTTGTGAGGTCGATGAAGGCAATAAACAGTGGTTGATTCTGTACACGGCATTTTTCTTGCATTTGTCGCATTGAGAATATCATATCAATGGTAGACCGGTTCTGTCGAAAGCCACACTGTGATTCGGGGTAGACTTGATCTCCTAGGACTTGAAGTCTGCGCAGAACAATTCTGGCAAATACTTTTCCAACAATACACATAAGTGAGATACCCCTATAGTTGTTGCAGTCGCTCCGATCGCCCTTGTTCTTGTACAGTGTTATGATGCTTGAATCTTTGAAATCCTGTGGGACTTGTCCTTCTCGCCAGCATAGCTCTATTAGCTGGTGGATCTGTAGAGTGAGTGTGTCTTGTCCACTCCTTATAACCTCTATTGGAATCCCATCCTTACCTGGAGCCTTGCCATATGCAAGTTCATTTATAGCACACTTAACTTCTGTTATGGTGGGACGTGTGTCCAGGTGGTCAAGAGTTGGTAGAGCCTCTATGGCGTTGAGGGCATCATCCGCTAGTTTGGTCTCACTTGATTAAAGCTCCAAATAGTGCTCTACCCATCTGTGCATCTGCTGTTTCTTGTCAGTGATGATTTCTCCAGTCAAGGTTTTCAATGGTGCACTTCTTTTGATCAATGGACCATAGGCTTTCTTTATTCCTTCATACATGCTTCTTATGTTTCCCTTATCACTTGCGCTTTGAATGGACTCACATAGCTTGATCCAATAATCATTTGCACACTGCCTGGCAGCCTTTTGCACATCCTTCCTAGCTTGCCTTAGTTCACTCAGAGTGTTACGCGTTGGTCTTTCCTTGTTTCTTAAGAGAGCTTTCTTCTTCTTATCAATCAAGGGCTGCAGAGTCTCGCTGTTTGCCACAAACCAGTCCTGCCTCTTATGATCCACAGTGCCGTAAACCCCTACAGCAGTTTTATAAAGAGTTTCCTTAATGTGACCCCACTTTTCATTTACTGTACAATTTTCTGGTGTATCAGTGAAAGCGTCTTCAATTTGCTGTTGAAACTGAAAGCACTTTTCAGGATCGTGAGTGTTAATAATATTAATCCTGGGGCTAGATTTGTGTTTAGCTGTGTAGATTCTCTTTGGTCTCAGTCTAACACTTGCAACAACCAAAGAATGATCCGTATCACAGTCAGCACTGTGGTAACTATGAGTCAATGATATATGGTTCAGATGTTGTCTCCGTGTGATGATGAAGTCCAGCTGGTGCCAATAGCCGGATCTTGGATGTTTCCATGTGACCTTATGCATCTCTATTGTTTTAAAAAAGGAGTTTGTAATACATAGGTCAATTCTGGTGCAATGCTCCAGCAGCCGTTGCCCATTTTCATTCATGCGACCGATGTTGTATTTTCCAAGGCACACTGGCCATGAACTCGAGTCCTTGTCCACACAGAGCATTGAAATCACCGAGCATATAAATGTAGTCAGATTTTGAAACTGCCTTGATCACGGAGTCTAACTCCTCATAGAACAAATCCTTCACATCATCAGATTAATCGAGTGTCGGTGCATATGCAGTAATAATGGTGTTAAACCCACAAGAGGTTGCCAAGCGCAGGGATAATAGTCTTTCATTTCCTCCTGCTGGAATTTCAATCATTCCCAGTAGCGAATTCTTCACTGCAAAGCCCACACCGTGTTGCATTTTTTCTCCCTGCCTTCTACCCTTCCAAAAAAGGTGTAATTTTTTTCCCTGAGTGACCCTTCCTCAGCGAGGCGAGTCTCCTGCAGGCCAGCAATATCAATGTTAAGACGATTGAGTTCGGCATCAATCACAGCCGTTTTTCTCACATCGTCAATATTGGTCAATTCAGTGGAAACACCTGGACACGTGGTTCTCACGTTCCAGGTTGCAAGCCATAGCTTGAGGTTACTATTTTTATTTTTGTTTGTTCCTAGTGCATTGGTTTTACAGTCTGGGATTCAGATTTTGCCCTAGCCCCAAGCACCCATTGAAGCAGGCAGGCTGTGGCAGATCAGCACCCAATTGGCCGGGGGCTGCCCAGCTTCAGGCGGTTTGTAGCTGATCAGTGACACCTGTAGGTGTCTCCCACCGTCAGAGGCAACGCGTGGCGCCCCATGTCTATGCCAGTTGACAGGGACTTATAACCCGTAACAGTTGCCTCTCGCTTTGATTCCGAGACCAGTTAAGACCAGGTATGGAGTTATTGCCTCTCCATAGCACAAAGCCTGGGCTAAAATATAGAGATCATGTGTTGCCCATGCAGCATGATCCCTCTCTCGGCCTGCCTAGTTCACTCCAGAGGAAAGGTAACACCCCTACATCTGGAACTAGACAAGCTGCAGAAGCTGCCGGATCAGCAAAGCAATGCTCTAACTGTCCGCCTGTCGGAGCTTCGATCCTAGACCAGCTGCCAACCAAGGCTTAGGGCCTGGTCTGCCCTGCCATGACATTTTGTCTTTAGCTTGCATTTTCTCGCACCAGGGTAAGGCTTGTACCCTCCCAATTGCGCTCTTCCGCCCGAAGCC
This sequence comes from Cepaea nemoralis, assembly GCA_014155875.1. Lineage (NCBI taxonomy): Eukaryota > Metazoa > Mollusca > Gastropoda > Stylommatophora > Helicidae > Cepaea > Cepaea nemoralis. The sequence goes on from JACEFZ010004145.1 coordinate 582,968, forward strand.
GTTGGCACAATGTGGGATGTCGGGTTTGGTAAGCGCCGCCCAACGTTCGGCGCAGAATATATATATATATATATATATATATATATATATATATATATATATATATATATATATATATATATATATATATATATATATATATATATATATACACACACTAGCAGACCCGGCCCGGCTTCGCCCAGTCCCTGGTGGGGAGCATCTCATTTAATTAATATAAGTAGTCATATAAGCTCCCGTTCCCGTTCCTGACTGTCTGTCTGTCTGTCTCTCTGTCTGTCTGTCTGTCTGACCCTGCCCGGCATCGCCTGGCTCCTGGTGTGGAGCATCTCATTTAATTCATATAAGTAGTCATATAAGCTCCCGTTCCCGTTACCGACTATCTGTCTGTCTGTCTGTCTGTCTGTCTGTCTGTCTGTCTGTCTGTCTGTCTGACCCTGCCCGGCATCGCCTGGCTCCTGGTGTGGAGCATCTCATTTAATTCATATAAGTAGTCATATAAGCTCCCGTTCCCGTTCCCGACTATCTATCTGTCTGTCTATCTGTCTGTCCCTCCCTCTCTGTCTGTCTGTCTGTCTGTCTGTCTGTCTGTCTAATCATTTATTGGTTGCGGTTAGAACAACCTTAGATAAACGGACAAAAAGCATTAGAAAGAGCACTTGAAAGATCTTTACATATTCCCCCAACAATTAACTTGGGTAAATGGAGCGGCGGCAGCAGCAGCAGAAGAAGAAGAAAAAGGAGGAGTAGGAGGAAGGAGGAGGAAGAGGGTGGAGGAGGGAGAAGTAGGGAGGAGGAGGAGGGAGGAAGAGGTAGGCAGAGAGAGTAGGCGGAGGAAGGAGGAGGAGTAGGGAGGAATAGGAGGGAGGAGGAGGGATTAGGAGGAAGAGGGGGGAAAGAGGAGAAGGAGGAGGGAGGAAGAGGAAGGAGGAGGAGGGAGTAGGAGGAGTAGAGAGGAGGAGGAGGGAAAAGGAGGAGGGAGGAGAAGGAGGGGCAGGAGGAGGAGGAGGAATGATGAGGAGGTAGGAGGAGGAAGAGGGAGGTGGAGGGAGGAGAAGGGATGAGATAGAGGGAGGGGGAGGAAAAGGGAGGAGAGAGGATGAGGGAGGAGGTAGGAGGAGGAGGAAAAGGAAGGAGGAGGGAGGAGGAGGAAGAGGGAGGAGGAGGAGGAAGAGGAAGGAGGAGGATGGAGGAGGAAAAGGAGGGAGAGGGGGAAGGCAAGAGGAAGAGGGTAGGAGGAGGAGGGGAGAGGAGAAGGAGGAGGGATGTGGATGAAGGAGGAGGAGGGAGGAGGAGGGATTAGGTAGAAGGAGGAAAAGGGATGAGGGAGGAGGAGAGAGGAGGGAGGAGGAGGAGGAGGAGGAAGAGGGAGGGAGAGGATGGAGGAGGAAGAGGAGGGAGAGGGAGGAGGGGGAGGGGAAGAGGAAGACGGTAGGAATAGGAGGAGGGGAGAGGAGGAGGAGAAGGGAGGGGAAGGGAGGAGGGGAAGGAGGGAGGAGGGGAAGGAGGGAGGAGGAGGAGGGAGGAGGCGGAGGGAGAAGGAGGAAGGAGGAGGAGGGAGAGGAAGGAGGAAAGAGAATGAGGAGGGGAGGAAGGAAAGGGAGATGGAGGAGGAGGAGGGAGGAGGAGGAGGGTAGAGGGAGGAGGAGGTAGAGGGAGGAGGAGGAGGAAGGAAAGGGAGGTGGAAGAGGAGAAGGGAGGAGGAGGGTGGAGGGAGGAGGTAGTGGGAGGAGGAGGAGGGAGTAGGATGGATGAGGAAGAGGGAGAAGGAGGGAGGAGGAGGAGGGAGGAGGATGAGGGAGAAGGAGGCAGGAGGAGGAGGGAGAAGGAGGAGGGAGGAGGCGGAGGGAGAAGGAGGAAGGAGTAGGAGGGAGGTGGATGGAGGAGGAAGGGAGAGGAAGAGGGAGAAGGAGGAGGGAGAGGGAGGAGGAGGAGGAGGAGGTAGAGGGAGGAGGAGGGAGGAGGAGAAGAGAGGAGCAGGGAGTTCGCCATTCCGAATTCATACTCGTCTAGGTTCTGTGATTTCGGTCCTTCCATTGATTGTTCTTCCCTTCTACACGACTGTAGATAACTTCCTTACACATAAAAAGATGATTTGTTATTGATATTGCCGTGGCATGGAGGCATATATATCAGCAGCAGAGTTGATCCAGAAAACCAAAGACTGAGATCTATGGAGAACCATGAACGCCTACGCCAGCCGGCACGGCACTTGATGATGATGATTGCCGTGTGACGATTCTGTGTAGTCACGTCATTTTCTTCGCTTGTCCTAGCGTTTTGTTTCGGGGATTCTTTCATCATCATCATCATATATTTACGTACGTATTTAGGGAGGGGGAGGAGGGAGGAGGAGGAAGAAGAAACAAAAATATGACAGTTGGCAGCGCTGGAATGAGAGGAAGGCGTGTAGAAAATTTCATCTCAATCGGATGGGCCGTTCGCGAACGCATAAAGGACATACATATCCACACACATTGCTTTTATATATAAGACTAGCTGACCCGGCCCGGCTTCGCCCAGTCCTTGGTGGGGAGCATCTCATTTAGTTCATATAAGTAGTCATATAAGTTCCCGTTCCCGTTACCGACTATCTGTCTGTTTGTCTGTCTGTCTGTCTGTCTGTCTGTCTGTCTGTCTGACCCGGCCCGGCTTCGCCCAGACCCTGATGGGGAGCATCTCATTTAATTCATATAAGTAGTCATATAAGTTCCCGTTCCCGACTATCTATCTGTCTGTCTTTCTGACCCGGCCCGGCATCGCCCAACTTCTGGTGGGGAGCATCTCATTTAATTCATATAAGTAGTCATATAAGTTCCCGTTCCCGACTGTCTGTCTGTCTGTCTGTCTGTCTGTCTGTCTGTCTGTCTGTCTATCTATCTATCTGTCTGTCTGTCTGTCTGTCTGACCCGGCCCAGCCCATGGTGGAGAGCATCTCATTTAAATCATATAAGTAGTCATATAAGATCCCGTTCCCGACTATCTGTCTGTCTGTCTGTCTTGGGTAAATGGAGGAGGGAGGAGGAGGAGAGAGTGGGAGGAGGGAGGAGGCGGAGGGAGAAGGAAGAGGGAGGAAGAGGGAGGAGGAAGAGGGAGAAGGAGGAGGGAAGAGAAGGAGGGAAGAGGATGAGGGGGAGGAGGAGGAAGAGGGAGGAGGAGGAATTGAAGGGAGGAGGAGGGAGGAGGTAGAGAGAGGAGGAGAAGGGAGGAGGAGAGAGGAGGAGGAGAGAGGAGGAGGAGGAGGGAGGAGGAGGAGGGATGAGAAGGAGGGAGGAGGAGGAAGAGGGAAAAGGAGGAATGTGAAGGGAGGAGGAGGGAGGAGGTAGAGGGAGAAGGAGGAGGGAGGAGGAGAATGGAGGAGGAGGGATGAGGAGGAGAGGGAGGAGGCTGAAGGAGGTGGGGGAGGAGGAGGGAGGAAGAAGAAGGAGGGAGGAGGAGGGATGAGGGGGAGGAGGGAGGGGGAGGAGGAGAAGGGAGGAGAAGGGGGAGGAAGGCGAAGGAGGAAGGAAGAGGAGGGCGAGTAAGTAGGAGGAGGGAGGAGGAGGAGGAAGAGGGAAGAGGAAGAGAGTGGAGGAGGGAGGAGGAGGGAGGAGGAGGGAGGAAGAGATAGGCGGAGAGAGGAGGAGGAAGGAGGAGTAGGGAGGAATAGGAGGGAAGAGGAGGGAGGAGGAGGAGGAAGAGGGATGAGGAGGGAGGAGGAATGAGGAGGAAGGAGGAGGAGGAGGGAGAAGGGAGGAGGAGGGAGGAGGGTGAAGGAGGAGGAGGAGGGAGGAGGGTGAATGAGGAGGAGGAGGAAGAGGGAGGAGGGGGAGGAGGGAGGGGGAGGAGGAGGGAGAAGGAGGAGGAGGGAGGAGGGAGGAGGAGAACGCAGGTGGGGGAGGAGGAGGAGGGAGAGGGAGGAGGAGGGAGGAGGAGGAGGCAGGAGGTGGAGGGAGAAGGAGGAGGGAGAAGGAGGAGGTGGAGGAGGAGGAGGAATGATGAGGAGGGAGGAGAAGGAAGAGGGATCTGGAGGAAGGAGGAGGAGGGAAGAGGAGGGAGGAGGTAGAGTGAGGAAAAGGGAGGAGGGAGGAGGAGAGAGGAGGAGAAGGGAGTAGGAGGGATGAGGAGAAGGGAGGAGGAGAGGGAGGAGGAGGGAGAAGGGAGAGGGAGAAGGAGGAGGGAGAGGGAGGAGGGGGAGGAGGTAGAGGGAGAAGGAAGAGGAGGAGGGTGGAGGGAGGAGGTAGAGGGAGAAGGAGGGAGGAGGCGAAGGGAGTAGGAGGGAGGAGGATGGAGGAGGAGGAGGGGAGAGGAAGAGGATGAAGGAAGAGGGAGAAGGAGGAGGGAGGAGGGAGAGGGAGGAGGGGGAGGAGGTAGAGGGATGAGGAAGAGGAGGAGGGTGGAGGGAGGAGGTAGAGGCAGGAGGAGGGGAGGAGGTAGAGGCAGGAGGAGAAGAGAGGAGGTGGGAGATCGCCATTCCGAATTCATACTCGTCAAGGTTCTGTGATTTCGGTCTTTCCATTGATTGTTCTTCCCTTCTACACGACTGTAGATAACTTCCTTACACATAAAAAGATGATTTGTTATTGATATTGCCGTGGCATGGAGGCATATATATCAGCAACAGAGTTGAACGCCTACGCCAGCCGGCACGGCACTTGATGATGATGATGATGATTGCCGTGTGACGATTCTGTATAGTCACGACATTTTCTTCCCTTTCCCTAGCGTTTTGGTTCGGGTATTCTTTCATCATCATCATCATATATTTACGTACGTATTTTGGGAATGGGAGGAGGGAGGAGGAGGAAGAAGAAAAAAAAATACGACAGTTGGCAGCGCTGAAATGAAAGGAAGGCGTGTAGAAAATTTCATCTCAATCGGATGGGCCGTTCGCGAACGTATAAAGGACATACACACATACAGACATACATATCCACACACATCCTAATTTATATATATATATATATATATATATATATATATATATATATATATATATATATATATATATATATATATATATATATATATATATATATATATATATATATATATATATATATACCTTAAATAAGAGCATTCTAGTTTCAATATATATTGAATATTGTTTACGAATCTCTTATACATTCTTTATCACAAATACTTTTTGTCTCACTTTCATTCTTTTTTTCCTTTTTTTTTTTTGTTGCATATCCTTTACAGGACATTGCTGTCAACACCAGCATCTTTCAGCTGTATGTTGATTTCTTGGCAAGATTATGCTCAGTAGTTTACCATTGCTTTCTGAGCGACCGGCTCACATACCCCGTAAGTTATCGATGCGATTCAAACCACTGCTGATTCTTACCGTCATCACGTTAACCCACGAGAGTATTCGAGATTACGGAGAAAAGTCATAACCTCTAAGCCACGAAGCCGGCTTCATTCTTATAATAACATATTTGTTGGTTTTGACCTTGTGTCATTTTGATTGCCTGAGAAGCCCAACATTAGTCTGCCTTAAAAATCCATTATGTAAACTTTTGTTTCATTGTCTTGTTCGTACGCAGCTGTGTATTGTATCTCTTATTTATATGTTACGTCCATCGTTTCAGGTGATGTGTCTATTCTTACCTTGCTTGATGTACTTTTTGTTGTAATACCTTTTCTAACATTGTATGTTGCCTATATAGGTCATGGCCATTATGTCCAACATATATTCAGTGTAAATTGCCTTACGTATACACCTTCCAAGTGGGGTGAAGTGGTACGTATGGTTAGGAAACAATATTGAAAATAACTGTAACATTTATTAAATGAATCAAGATTATCCAATGAAAATCAAAAAAATTACATCAGTATTCTGAAATCAGTTTTCCCAATCTCTCACTCTTTCATTCTATTACGACCTATTAATAGTGCTTGATATTATTATGGTTTGTGTTTCGGTTGTTTTATGATGTAATGTTAGGTTTGTCTGCTGTTTTGGAATAACACGATTTATCAAGTTATTGCTGTTTTGTTTTCAACATCCAAAATGAACATTGAATGTTTCATCAGCAGGAAAAAAAATGTGTTGAATCTCTGTGAACATGTAGATGGTTATCATTATATTATTACATTTCAATACCATACATACTATAATAATCTGATGAGAACCGAATAGTAATTTTCTTGAAGTCAATGTTTATGATTTGGTGGCACGATCATCTCATTGATGATGTGATTAACGATTAATGGTCTATGAATCAAATATATGTCTTCATGATATGATGGTATGATTATGGTAAATGGGTCGTCTGACATATAAGATACATGATAAAATTTTATTAATGAACATCAATGCAATTTCTAAATTACTTTCCTGTGGAAGATATTGGTTCTATGTGATGTAGCAGTTCCGAAGAATCTTGCAGTTGTACAAAGGATGTACTTCTCGTCTTCTATGATCGATTGGACTGCAGGTACCTTACTCAAGTCTTCCCAGGCACATAATTTGGTCTGTACTATTGGTCATGTGGTCCTCACGATCTCGCACTCGTCGTTCATACATTCTGGTATTTTAAAGATCATGAAAACATATGTACATGTCTGCAATTCTTTAAATTAATTAACAAAATCAAATCGTCAAATTGTTTGATAAGATTGCAAACATTTGTTTCGGTAATTCGGAAGTTTCAAATAATTTTCGGAGCAGTTTGTAACTCTGACAATTATACACACATATTGTAACAGTTTTTGAGGCTTTAAGTAATGTCAGCTACAGTTTATTTAGCAGGTCTGCTAAGTTATTGTCTTTTCCTGGAATATGACAGATGTCAAAGTCGTTCCCCTGTAACAGAATAGACCATTTGTGTATTCTAGAGTTCTTGGGATGCCCTTCTTTAAAGAATTCTTAGGGTGTGTTGTCGGAAAGAACTAAGAATTTCTCCCCGAGAAGATATTTGGACAGTTTATTGATACTTTCTATGACAGCTAAAGCTTTAAGTTCTGTAATGGCATATTTTCTTTGAGTTTCTGATAGCTTCTTGCTGAAATAGAGGACATGGTGTAGTCGTCCGTCATGAAGTTACAGTAGAATAGCGGAAATTGCATAAGAGCTTGCATCAGTCTGTAATATGAAATCCTTTGCTTTGTCAGGCAGTTTTAGGATAATTCAGTTACTGCATAGGTTTCTTAAAATTTGTTCAAGCAGATTGTCATGTTTGTCAGTCCATCTGATTTTAGTAGGTTGTCCTTTTTTAAGTAATTCAGAAAAGTATCTGTCATGTCCGCACAGTTTGGCATGATATTCATTTAGCTGTCCCAACACACTCTTGACTTTCTTCATGGTGTTCGTAGTTTTAAAGTTTTAGAAGTTTTAAACCCAAATTTAGGCTTATCTTCCAAATCATTACTTATTAATGGAGTAGGATAATCAACAATGAAATAAAGTTTGCATTTTATTAAACCATAATCTTTCTTAACTTTGTGGTGTATCTTTTGTAAATGTATATTTCTAATTTTAACATTGTTGATTAAAAAGTGTTGTAGTTTTAAGTTGGATGTATTCTGTATTCAATACATGTAGTAATGGACTTAGTATTATCTTCACTAATCTAGTGCAGAGAAGTTTAAGTGGTTTTGTTTAGTACCAGTTCACTTTATACAAAAAGGTGTGCAGCATTTTCTGGTTTGTGAACAGATGTTTGTAACCACCCCTTTATTCTGGGTAAGAATTGATTTAATTAATATCATGACTTGAGAAATAAATGTGTTTAATATATTTCACTGCCATTTTGTTGTGGAATTTATTTTTGGTTTATCAAATTTATTTTACCTTTGACTGGTGTTGTAAGCTTTATGTTATCATTATGTGGTCCCGGTTGGTAAGTCTGAATGATGTTATTTGAAGAAAGGTCAGATTGTGTGATTTGTTTATGTTGTTCAATAACACTCGCTATAGATTTTCTACCTGTAAGTGTTGCATCTGTTTGCTGGGCATGTTCTGGCTTTAAGTTATTTAATTGAGACTTGTTTGTTTTGCATTCAACTGATCCTAATGTCGTGTCCTCTGTGTGATGTGCACTACACTTGTTTGTCGTTGTCAAACTGTGACAACCTGTGGTGTGGCCTGCCAATCATCTTCTTTTCTTTTCGTAATTGCCCTATTCTGACTGCATTGGCTGACATACACTTTATTTCCCACTCAATTGCTTTTTCATGAGTACAGTCCTTCACAAGTGGTATGTTCCCAATCATTAGACTAGCGCATGGGTTAGGCAGTACTGATGCCCATATTCTTCCCTCATAATAGGGACATCTTATGGTTACCCAAGCGATCTTGTATCTTTCCAGGGTACCTCCAAACGTTCTTCAGGTGACGCTTCTGTCTGTGTATTCTTTCTTATTTACCAGTCTTTCGTTCTCCCCTACAATGGATGCTCCAGTGTCTCTAATATATGTTGTTGGCGATGCATTAACCTATGTTTGGTGGACTTTTAGGGTGGCATTCTGGATGTTCACTGCGTAAGCTCCTTGTATTGGTATACTGTGGTCACACGCCATGCTACCGTTTTCGTGGAATTCTTTATAAACATCGCACGGTATGTCGCTGGGGGAATGTCTCTAATATGATTGCGTTAGTGTCTTCGTATTCGTCAGATTCACTGCTGGTGAATAATTATGCTGTATTGGCCTCTTTCTATGTATTTCTAATCTTACAATCTGTAGAAGTGTGCCCGTAACTATTACGGACAAAACAATTGACGCTGTTCTTATAGTAAGCATACTTGCTCACTTTTTGCGATGTTAGGTTTACAACATAAGCGTCATATAAGGGTCGTACATTTGAAACCGGATCCAATGGCTTTATTACAAAAACATGAAAGAAGCATTAACAGGTGTGGTAGAATTAAACAAAGTATTCATTTTGAATGAATTCTGCACCATGGGTTGGTCAGAAGACGTCGTCGTAGACATTCAGGCAATCCCATTGCTTAGGTAGGCGGCGAATGCCGTCCGCAAAAAAAAAGGATTGTGGTTGCTCACTGAACCAAGTGTTTACCGCGATTATTACGTGGTACCCATTGTAAACACACCTTCCGATATTGCAGTTTCTTTACGGATGACCTTTTGAATTGTCCCAATTGACACATCAAATTATTTCACTAGCTTCACGTATGCTTCGACAATAGTTCATCTGTACTGCTCCATAAATTTTGGCGGCGGTCTTTTTTTCCAGTGCAACAATATACGCTTTACCGGCCGTCGAAGATCTGTCATGAACTGACGTCCTTTCCAAAACATTCGTGCCCAGTCTGTCACTGTTGTCTTCGACACACTTTTGTTACAGTACGCTGCCTGTATTCTTCGATGAAAGTCCACTGGTCGAGAAAGAAACTGAATCACCGCTCTTTGAGCTTCTTTGGACGTATTTTTGATCAACCCGGTCACTTTCTCAACGGTAAGAAAAAGAACATATGCACCATGGGACTATAAGCACGTTCTCTTTTATTCATTGGTCAGTAATTATCACATGACTATGGCATGATCATGTTCAAGGTACGAAATTACGCATGGTGCGGCATGAAAGGATTTCAAATTAACGCTCCTAATAGTTAGGGTTCTTATCACAAATCTCAAGTGAACCATTTTGGAGTTTACAATATTGGCATTGTATCAAGGAACCTTTTCTACCTTTGTATGCATCTTTTTGTAGGTTACCTCTAATATAGTGTGGCCCACTGCCTCTAGTTTGCTGACCATACTTTGTGAATCTACTAGCTCAACCGTTGTATCTTTGATTGGAAAACCTGGCAGCCGCTCCTATAAGCAAATCAGGATGAGCCCCTTCAGCAAAACTATATCTATGGGTTTTATAAATGCCTCACCTTCAGACTCCATATCCAGCACTGACGTACACTTGTTTTCCACCAGAAACGTTGCATAGCCTCTGGCACGGAAGTAATTACCTTGTTCCTCAACATGAGGACACTGTTCTCTTGTTAATACTAATCTAGCCTGTTCTTGTTGACAATTGCTACATTGCAGCCTCCGAGGGGGTGTTGCCATGGTTTGGAAACGCTATGCGAGGGTCGACAACCCCATGTCCCCAGACTACATCCCCGAAAACGTGGATCATGTACCTCGAAGAGAATAAACTGTATGGGGTGCGGGGAGGGGTAGCAACGATTGAATACCTCCCCACCGACATAGTTCGATTGGTCATTCCGACGCTCGATGAGGCACTGCGCACGCCAGACAACGCTCCTGAGGGTTGGCTTGTCGAGGTGGATATGAAGTTTCCAACGTATCTGAATTAATCCCACAACGATTATTCGCTAGCACCAGAATCGATGTCGACCACAGAGTGGTTGTTGCGTGACTATCAGCTTACGCTCCAGAACGAGTTGGGTTGGGGGAGGGGGGGGGGGGGGGTAGGGGAGTAAGTTCACGTAGCATGCGAAGCTAGTCCCCAACCTCCCTAACAAGGAACTGTACATTGTCCACGACGCAATCTCAAGCTCTATTACAGTCTCGGCTTAAAGGTTGCATAGATCCTTAGAGCGTTCAAGTTAAATCAATCCGCGTGGATGAAGCCATAAATAGAAATGAACATATCTATGTGAGCCCAGGCCAAGTAGCAATTCGAGAAAGACTTATTCAAACTCATGAAAAGCACGGTCTTCGGAGAGTGCATGGATAATGCCCGCAAATCATCAGAGTCGACCTAGCTGGGCCTTAGAAACCGCCGGCTCCGACGTCTAATAGTCATCCCCCAACTTCGAAACACGCATCTTCCTGGTGGCAGACTGGTTGCGGTGCACAACACCAACTGCAAAATCAAACTGAAAAGCCAGTCTGCAGTGGGCAGGCTGAATTCTCCGGATTACGCCCGAAAATGTACTCAACGCTAGAAGTCGACGGCTCAAACTTCAAGAAACCCAATGAGTCGCCAGAGTGGTCGTGAAAAGGACATCAGAAGAGAGAAGAAGCAGGCATTCACATCTACCACATATTATGTAAATGGATATGGAAATATGGTATATGGCAAAAGAGATTGGAAGAGAACTATCTTCATTCCAATAACAAAAACGTGCAAACTGAAATAATGCACGACTATAGATCTGTTGCCCGGAACAGTCCTGCGAGTAAAATTATACTAATTCACATAATGGAAAGACCTCGTAAGGAAATGGAAGAAGAAATTAACGTGGTTCAAGCTGGATTTAGAAAAGGAAGAGGAACAAGAGATCGCATACTCATCATGGGTTTAATAATAGAGACGTGCAGCTAATTTAATGTAATTCATTCTCATGGTTTGTGGATTATTCATTTGATTGTGTAAATCATCAGAAACTTTAGGAAATCATGAAGATAATGGGCTTGCCATCATATGTAGTAAAAACATATTAAAATTCTCTATCTAGACCAACAAGCAGCTGTTAGAACATATGGCGAACGCGGGGCATCTTGCTCATGACAGTGAAGTTCTCCAGACGGTTGTTATGAGAGCGAAGTTCTACAAAGGACATGCATCTGAATGAAAGCATGAATGAATGAATATTAACAAGTATGCTGGATTATATTACGCACATTAGTATATAGCTTAAGAAGAATGTCCTTCTTTTGTATGGTATGTCTTGAAAATAGTGAATGAAGTACGAAATTGTAAAATTAAATACTATATAAAAAGCACAGTCGCTCACCCACAGGCCCTCTTGACGTGAGCTGTAATTTACATTGGAGAGGACATCACAGGTTTTCCCTTCTCATGACGTGTGACGAGAATGTGATGCCAGTAGCCAGTTATCCTTATAAGTTCAGTTCAGTTCAGTCGCGGTTTCAAGATCACAGCAACGGGTCGTCTCCATTATGCTCCGTTCCTGTGCCAGTGAATGTCACATAAAATGTTCCTCACCGCCCCATGTGAAAAGTGAAAAAGACATAAGTCTCGACAAACAACAGCCCGCTCAGTTGTCCTTGTGAGATAACTTCTGTAAATATATCTTCACTATTCTGTTCATCTGTCCACGGTGCTCTCATCATTATTCTATTAAACCACATCCCCGCAGCTTCCACATTATTGCTCACTTATCTGATAAGACCAAGATTTTTGTTTTTCCGTACAAAAAGACTGCAGCTCTTAAGAACGCTTTTCCAGTCTCGGTTGACAAAGATGTGATCCAGAGAATATATTTAGTTAGGGTTAGGATCGGCTAGCCTCTCCCAGGAGGAGTGAAAAGTGAAAATTAGTACTCTGCTGATGACCCTCATACTACACAAGTCAACGCCATCCCCACGCGGTGTAGACTGGGAAACCATGACCGCAAGGTCGTGGGCTAAAGGGGTTATGGCTCGCTATAGGGGATGAACTCCCTATGGTCAGATTGTTGTCCTGTGACTGGCCTAGCAAGCAGGCAGGGGATCTTCATACTGCTCGTAGAAAATATAGTCTTATTAACTCGTGCTATTGCTTGGGCTATTCAAGATTTACTTTCTGTAATACTTCTTCCATCTGCTGAGTTTAAAGTACACAGACACATAAATATATGACTTGTTCATGCCCCATACAATGATGCTTTTTGGTACTTGATGGTGATTCTGATACAAACTGAGCTGATTTAGATGTATGTCTGACACATAGATTGCCAGGATGAGGACAAATGCCATTCTGTGGGCTCTGAGTACTATATAAGTGGCTGCGAGCGCCATGTCTGTACCGGACAATCAGACGGCACTTTGGACCACGTGTTTCAGAAAGAAAGTATGTCATTATGAGTTTGTACACACCAACATGCAAAATATCGTCATCTTCATAGTCATCCTCATCGTCATCATCACAATTACATAATAACTTGTCATCATCATCCTGTTTCTTCAAAATTACCAATCCCCATGTAATATATCTCTTTATATGTTTGTATTTTCGATGCCATCATGAATAACTGCTAATAATCTGCTGTATTTAATCATCTCTGTATCATTCGTCATACATGTTGCTGTTGTTACATTATGTTGCAGTTTCTCTCTTTTTCAGAATAAAGCCACAATGTTATCTTCCTATTAATGTATATGTATGTTAGGTTGTCATTAAGCCTTCCATCCATCCATTATATGCCATACCGATAAGCGTGGGAAGTCATGATTTGCCACCACACTCGATCACTAGAGTCGTGGAATAGCTCCGTGTTCCTGTCTCGACCATGCCACGATATTTACTTCTCGGTCTTCCCCTTGGTCTCTTCCCTTCGATATTGCCAGTTGTCGCCAAGATCTTCAATTCATTTCTTCTCATAACATGCCCAAACAATTTTTACTGTCTACGTCTAATGTCTCTAATCAGTTTATGGTCTTCATTTGTTTCTTGAAAGACTTGCTCATTGGTTTTTCTGTCTGTCCACGGTATTATTTGCATTTAACTCAGAAACCACATTTCTACAGTCATCAGATGTTTTTCAGCGCGTCTGCTCATTGTCCAAGCTTTACATGCAAACAAAAGTGCAGGTTCTATGATGCACTTCAACACTCTTTTTCTCATTTCAATCGATATCTTTTTATTGACCAGTATGTTTTTCATATTGTAAAATGCTACCTTCAGAATGGCAAACGTTTGTTCTAATCTCATCAAGGCATCTCCCATCCGATGTTATGAATGTTCTGAGATCGGATGGGAGATGTTTTAGCCTCTTTTAAATTACATATAATTCGTTATCTTGGTTGTCCGTGTTTTTTTTTTTTTTTCAGAATTATTCTTCAATATCAGTTTTAATTTGCACCTATATGTTATTTTACTTGTTAAATTATTGTCCAGGATTCACATCTATACATTATAACTGGTTCTGTAAAATACGACATTATCATTTGTGTCTTACAATTGCGTTTATAAGGATGTGTAACATCAGATATTCATTTTAAAATTTTGTTTCTGCATTCCCTATGTTTCTATTTTTTTAAATGTCAGACATTCCACGGCTGATTTTATCTATGAATTTCACAACCCGTAGCTCGTCTCTTCCATCAATCATCCACCCAGCATCCATCCATTCATCTATTCATCCATTCACCATCCATATACCATCCATCAACCATCCATCCATCCATCCACCCAACAATCCATCCATTTATCCATCCACCCATCCACTCATCCATCCATCTATCTATTCATCTGTCTATCCAGCTAGCAAACAATGCCAATATAAAGATCAATCAACAGATCAATCAATCAATGCATACAATGTATGCACTCACACTCCCATACAGGCAGGCATGGATCTTTCTTTATCTTTATCTTTCTTTATTTACCTGCATACCTACCTGTAAACACAGACAGACATCAAGACATCCGGGCATCTAGCAGGCAGACATTCAGACATCGATGCTTCCGGGAAACTAAGAGACAGGCAGACAGACAGACATTGAGACATCCGGACATCTAGCAGTCAGACAGGCAGGCAGACAAGACAGACAGACAACGTTGCTTCCGGGAAATTAACAGACAGGCAGGCAGGCAGACATCGAGACATCGGGGCATTTAGCAGACAGGCAGGCAGACATTGAAGCATTCGGATATCTAGCAGTAGACAGGCAGACACAGAAACATCCATGCTATTTGGGTATCTATCGGGCAGGCAGGCAGGCAGGCAAGCAGACAAGCATTGATGCATCTGGGTATCTAGCAGGCAGGTAGGCAGTGTCAGCGTGTTGGATCTCTAGGGGATCTGGTCTCGGGCTCAAACAGGCAACACTAACTCCGTTACATATAATATAGCAACATTTATTGCAGTTAGGTATACAGTGCGTTGGCGCAGTGGGTTAACAAGCCCGCACAATTGAGTTACATATCACAGAGGTTTAACATCACACATGGTTATAACAAACATTCTAAGCAAACTATCTAGCATATGTCTATGACCCTAAAACACATGGGTCTGAACTATTAAGTCCCTCTAAGGCAGGCCCTGTTGCCTCTTCGATGTCCCGTCTGTCTCTGCCGGTTCACACGTGTCGCAATCCGACACGGGTGGTAACTCTGTCCGAGTTCCTCGTGGACCCCGCAATAGGCGGGCCACATCAATGTCCACGGGACAGTGGACTCACTGACCAGTCCTTCGAGAAGGCTCTGGAATACTCTGGCCTTCGAGGTTCTTACTTCTTTCCCTTGGGCGGGAGTTGTAGCCCTTGGCTAGTGTCTATTAACTTATGTTGGTTTACCGTATTATGTGAGGCTGTGACAGGAGTCCCCCTCTCCCGTGATTTGATGGGTTGTTATAAGGTAATTAGTTCTGTACTAATTCTGTCACAGAATCACATAAAGTCGGTGTTTGTAGTTTGGTGGATAGTAACTTGGTAACCTACATACTGGCATCAACACTCATGTATTCTCCCATACACCACTTCTCTGATTTGCTGAAGAGGTCTCTCTCTCCTGTGTCCTTAAAAATGCTTATCTGACCGAAGTTACATGACGTTAACTAGTTGTTTCTACAACCCGTCCTTCTCATAGTATCCTACTGATACCAAGATAATTAACCCCTGTATTAGAGAGGATTAACAAGACCAAAGTCTTGGCTAATTAAGTACACCTTCAAATCTTGTTCTGTGTGTGCATTTCAATACACTTTTACTCTCGTATGTTGTATAATGCTGAATATGTAGTTACGTTGTTATTTTAT
Source organism: Cepaea nemoralis (assembly GCA_014155875.1). NCBI lineage: Eukaryota > Metazoa > Mollusca > Gastropoda > Stylommatophora > Helicidae > Cepaea > Cepaea nemoralis. Next base: position 598,582 of record JACEFZ010004145.1, read on the forward strand.
CCCATCTAACTACATGTGTCCCTGTTGGCTTGTTAGTGTGTTGACTAATAAGTTGCTGCTTCTAATAAAGTGACTGCATTTTAATTGATAGTGTTCAGTTTTGAGTTTTGTGTAAAGTGTGTGCTGAATGTGTGGCTTATCTCCAAGCGTCACGAGTTGGGATACCCTTAATCATGAATTACTCCACTGTGTAATGCATGATCAGGCATTCCAAGCAGTGGTGCTTAGATGTAGTATCCTAAATACTAAACTAAGAGTACTAAACTAACTACTAAACATGTATCAACAATTTAGAACGTAATACAATTTACATGAAAGACGCAGACAAATTAAAATAAATACGTTTTGCGTACAATTTGTCCGCTCAGTATATCGCTCTCTCATTTAATTCATTCACTCTGTCATTCACACATCTTTCATTCAATATAGTATTTGGTTAAAATATATAAGTAAAGTTGAGGTAAGTGTTATTGCCCTTAGAATAAACGGAATAGGCGATATGTTCCCTTTAAGATAATACGTACTTTTTGTACGATGACTCAAAAATGGTTTATAATTTACATAGAGAAAGTTGCATAGGAAGATTATTTAACCTATGAATAGAAAAACCTGTAATATTATGGTAGAAAATGTACAAATTACAGGTTAACATATTTTATATACATAATTCAATACAAATATAATACATATTCAATACTAAATTAATTAATTAACTAAGTAACTAAATCCAACGATGATGTGCGCGTTGTCCTCCTGTTGTTAGCGTGTCGTGCCATGAATGTTAACAGTTAGTATGGCTGTTTCTTGAGTGTTGTAGTCGACGTAGTTCTGTTTCGGCTGTTTCCAAAGTCTCTTAGCAACAGCAAGTATGGAATGTTCTCAATGTCGAGTATAAGTGTTCTTAATTCTTTCGTGATCAATGTCAATTCACTGGTTGAAATCATTTCACAGATAATGTCTTTCGCTCGGATTGTTCTTAGAGCTTTGGTAATTGGTAGTATCGTTTTCAAAGTTTCACTTTCGTGGGTGTTATACGTAACCTATTCACTGGGGTGTTACTTTTAAATGAAAGTTCTCTAGCAGGTGTAGAGTTACACTGTTATATGCCACAGAATAAAATATCACAATTTCTTGTCTGGCGAATGGTCAATGTGCCAAATGTTATTCTGCTGGCGCATTCGTCTGCCGCGATAAAATATCAGCTATAATGTTATCAGTGCCTCTGATATGGCGGATTTCGAAGTCGAAATCTTGGAGAAGAAGACACCATCTCTGCAAACGATGGTTTTTCGGAACACCTTGCTTCAGCACCAACAATGGCGAGTTATCGGTGAGTACAACAAAGTGGGCACCCAAGAGGAACTTAGATAATCTGAGCATACAAAATAATAGACTTAATGCCTCCAATTCCACCGTAGAGTAATGGATCTCTGCTTTCTTCAGCTTACGGCTTACGTAGAGAATTGGGTGTCTCACTCCATCCACTTCTTGCATTAAACATCCTCCAATTGCGATAGCACTCGAATCTGTGGTCAAAATAAAGGGTAAATCTATGTTTGGTAATCGTAAGACTGGTGGATTAGAAAAAATACGTTTCAATCTGCATATTGCATCCTCTAAGCGGGTACTTTTACAAAATTTTGATGGATGATCTTTCGTCAACATATTAGAAAAAACTGATGTAAGTTCTGCCCAGTTTGGTATGAACTTAGCATAATAGTTTATCAGACCTAATAAACTTCTAACTTGTTTCTTTGTAGTAGGCACTTCTAGATTGAGAATTTTCGAAACAATTTTATCATCTGTCAACAGTTTACCTTCAGAAATTCTATGACCAAGGAAGTCTATTTGTTTATAGCCTATTTCAACCTTGGAAGGTTTGATAGTAAGTCCAAAGAGAAAGATTTGGTTGAAGACTTGTTTGAGTGTAAGTAAGTGAGAAGTCATATTAGAAGAATGAATGCATATATCATCAATATAAGCTTGGACGTCTTTAATTCCGTGTAATAGCAATCTAGTTAATCTAACAAATGTGGCTGGAGCGTTCTTGAGACCAAATGGAAGATATCTCCATTCGTACAAACCAAGAGGTGTTGCGAATGCTGTTATATGTCTAGAAGAAGGGTGTAGTGGTACTTGCCAATAACCTTTCGCTAAATCAACCTTCGAAAATAAGGATGATTGAGACATATTCAAAATGAGGTCTTCACAGCTGTTCATTGGCTCTGCATCTGTTGTGGTTATTGTATTTAATCTTCTATAGTCTATGCACAAACGGATTGTTTGGTCCTTCTTTTTCACCAGGACAATCGGTGAAGAATATTGAGACATAGATTTCTGAATTATTCTATTTTTCTCTAAATCCAAAATTTCTTTGTCTAACTTTGCTCTATAATGCAGAGGAATAGAATATGGTCTACATTTGACCGGTGTCAGATCTGTCAACACAATTGAATGTGTTATTTTGTCAGTCCGTCCAGGTTTGTTAGAGAAGATAGATTTATAATCGTCAAGGAGAGTCAAAATGTCTTGTCGCTGCTGTTGTGTCAAAGTGTCAGAGATTTGTATGTCCTTTATACTAGCGTCGTCATTCATAATCGGTACTGGAATCTCAGTATTGTCTACGTCTGTCTGATTTATTACAGATGCTACTGTTTGTAAATTGTCCTCAATGTCATTGTCGTCGTCGTCGTCAAGATTAATCGTTGTCAATATGTCGTCACATTGGTCGTCGTTGTCGTTATTCCATATTGTCGGTAAAGTAAATATGTCTTCGTCGTTTTTGTTGTCGTAAGAGTGCGTCGTTAACGATGCTTCGTTTGTCGAGGTGTCATTCAGTTGGGTCATTGTCGTTTCGTTTCTGTCATCAGTTAGGTGCGTCTGCTTACTCGTGTCACTGTCCTGTCTAGCATAGTATGGTTTTAACATATTTACATGGAATATTTTCAACTTTCCATTCAAAGAAATTTCGTAATCAACTTCCGAAATTCTTCTAACAATTTTAAATGGTCCCTGCCAAGAGGTTGATAGCAAATCTCTCTTGTCAGGTAGCAATAGTAAAATGTCCTGACCTGGTTTTAATACAATTGTTTTTGCACCTTTGTTGGCGTACTGCCTGTACCTAAAACCTTTCTCCTGTAATGATGTTCTGGCCAGTATACAGGATCGTATGATTTTGTCTCTGGTGTCAGTGACTAAATCATAGGTGGAAATTGGTAGTTGGATATTTACAGGTTGTGATATGATATCTTTGTAAATAGTGAGAGGTCCTCTTGGGTTCGCTCCATATATCAATTCGAAGGGAGAGAACCCTGTGCTTGATTGTGGGACTTCTCTATATGCGAACAGCACCGTTGGGAGAAGTATATCCCAATCGCCTGGATTTTCAGCTGTCACTTTGGATAGCATATGTTTCAGGTCCCCATTTAGTTTCTCGCAGATACCATTTGCGGCCGGTCGATATGGACTAGTGAAACATTGCTTTATGCCTAGTAACTTAGTTACCGATTGAGTGGCATTCGATATGAACTGGGTTCCTCTATCTGAAATTATTTTCTCCGGGAAGCCAAAACGGGAGAAAATATTTAACAATACGTCCGTCACATCCTTAGAGGAGATAGATTTTAATGGAATCATTTCTGGCCATCTCGTACATAGATCAATAAGAGTAAAAATATATCTATTCCCTTTGCTTGAGATGTGGTTCAACGGGCCTACTAGATCAACTGCCACGATTTGAAATGGCCTCGAGGCAGTTGTGGTTGATTGAACTTCTGCCGTAGGGTTTTTCCCCTTTTTCACCAGTTTCTGACATATATCACATGATCTACAATAGGTTTTTATGTCTTGGCAAAATTTCGGCCAATAAAATTGGGTCAGGACCCTAGCTCTAGTCTTTTCGTACCCCATATGACCTCCGAAGGGTGAGTCATGGGCTATCTTTAGTACTTTCTCTCGATGTGCTTGTGGTAGAACTACTTGCTGTATCGTGGTCTGATCTCTGGTGTACAATCTAGTCAGCACATTGTTCTTTACTTTAAATGTCCACGACGCATTTTTAGTTAATTTTGGTTTAAGTCCTACTAACCTAAAATACTGTGAAAGTGTAGGATCTGCTTTCTGTTCTTCTCCAAAATTAGTGCTGGTGATGTTTGGTGATACTATTTCTAGTGACTCCTGCAGTTGGTCGGTGTGGGTTTTGTGAGTTGTCTGTCGTGTTATTGCATTCGTGTGTTGTGTGTGTTGTTGCACATCTACAGGCTTGGTAATTTGTGGATTGCTGGCATCCTCAATTCGAGGTTTTAAATTGGTCGTCTCACTGACAGATTCGACCGCCCCTGCATTATGCACCTCGGTGAATTCTTTCTGAATTACTTCATTGGTTGTCTCCCTTGTTCTTTTGGCAGATTGAGACAAGCATGAATGGTGTTTTTCTTTAGCATCGCTGTTTGGGTGCTGGATACCGTTTTTCTGCTCCCAATCTCTGATTTCCTTTTCAGAGCAAGGTCGTATGTTGGGCAGGTTCCCAAGTATAATATCAGCGACAGGATTTTCTAGGACTGCGCACAATACTAGTCCTGATATGAACGGTGTTCGAATTTCGACAAGAGCAAGGGGGTATTTCTCTATAGTGCCTGAGAATGTGCGACAAGTTACGTGTTTGTGTGTATAGTCTTTGTCGTTGATTAATGTTTTCTTAATCCCACAGAGCGTTGCGCCGGAATCACGAATTAATGTGCACTTTTTGTTATTTACAAACCCTGTTGAGAAATTTAGCTTGCCTGTAGAAGATAAGGCAGCATTGGCCATTTCATTAGAAATAGGAATGGTGTGGCCACATAGTAATGTTGTGTCAAGTTGGAATTTCATACAGGTGTTACATTTATTGTCTGTAATGTTGTCAATAATTTGCACGGCATTTCCTAGCTCACTCAAACTTTCGCTTTGATTGTCACACTCATTCAGTAATTCAATATCTTCGTCTGATGAAGTTTCAACTAGTGCAGCATTGGCCTGTTTCAGTATCTTTCGGCCTTCACAAAAACGAGAATAGTGCCCAAAGCTGCTGCAAAAATAGCATTTGACCGCTCTCTGATACGCATTTCTCTTATTCTTTTGCTTCTCCACGATCATTTTGAGATGATGTGGATAGTTGGGCGATTTATCGCACATCGCGTATTCTTCGTGAGTCAAACTACAATATTGGCACTTAACTGGCTTCCTGACATTCGAGCGTGGTTTAAACTTGCTTTCAGTTGGTTTCGAGTATCTAGTGTTTACAACTGCTGCTGTTTCGTTTTGACTTAGGTTTAATTGGAAAATATCTCTGTTCGCTGTGAAAAATGCGTTCCCCTTTGTTTCTACATCTTGAATACTTTTACAGTCCATTTGTTTCAAAAACTTAGCAAAAGGTGTTGGGATTGTACTAACTATTTTGTCAATAATAATGAGTTCTTTTAGTTTGTCATGGTTGTTGTTAGTTTTAGCTGAGTTAATCCACTTTGTGCAAACATCCTGAACTGTAGACACGTAGTCTATAAAGGTTTGGTTAGGTTGTGGGGATAATTTTGCGAACTGTTGTTGGTAACCTGCTGTATCTAATGAGAAATGTTGGAGAATGCGTTGCTTTAAATAATCATAATCTTTTCTCATTTCCTGTGGCACTGTCTCTATTACTTTTAGAGGTTCCAGAGCTAAGTTTCTCATTAAAATAAATGCCCAATCTGATTTTATGATCTTATGGTAGGACATGAGACACTCAAAATTTTCCAGGTATGCACTGATGGAGTCCCCTGAGCAGAATGCTTTGACGAGGCCTTTATACTTGTTATATTTTTGTTCCTCCTCCTTGCTTCTTAGTTTATTTACAGATATTTCTACGTTGGAATCAATCTCCATCTGCTTTAGTTTTATTTGTGTATCGGCATTCAATTTGGCTTGTTTGGCTGCCGCCTCAAGCTCTAATTGTTTCTCTTGAGCCTGCAATTGCATTCTCTTCTCTTCTGCCTCAATTTGCATCTTCTTTTCTTCTGCCTGCAATTGCATTTTCCTTTCCTCAGCTTGTAGTTGCATCTGCATCTTTTTCTCTTCTGCCTCAATTTGCCTCTGTTTTTCTTCCCGTTCTCTCGCTCTTTCTTCACGGGCAATTAATGTTCTCTGCGTGTGTTTTCTGTGCCCATTCTGATAGTTTCTCTTCTTTATAACCTAATTTCATACCTAACTCAATACATTTTTCTAACGTAGACATCTTGTCTTTTACTTGTTGGTAATTTTACTGAAGTTAAATCCCTTAGAAAAATGTTGGGGAGTAGAAAATTTAGTTATCTCCCTTAATGTTTACATGGGCAAATACAAATGCAAGGTTATGTTGGTTACACGGTCATGAATATACATACAAATCAATGCAAAGCAAAAATGTTACATGGATGGATGGTGATAAGTACCGCTTAGGGTTGCAATGGGCATGATATGAAACTTAGCTTATAATCCCAGAACTTGCGAATGTTGTCTTGTACTCTCGCCACTGTTGGATAGGTTACATACGTTACACACACCACAATTCGCGGAACAATCTGCTCGTAGAATGAGAAAACATTAGTAACAGTCAAATGTCACAGTCATGTCACAATTTATAGTGTTAACATCATTGAGAGATCATCTGCAGAGGGACTCATATTAATACTAGTTCATCACTAGATAGATGCAAATTTGTTAAACTTGTTCAAAAATCAATTTGATATCATTTATTTAATTTTTTACTTGGCAATCAATAGCCGTCTGAACGTAAAGCTTGTGCCAAAACCGGAGATTAGCCCCCAAAAAGCCTGTCAGCGTGTTGGATCTCTAGGGGATCTGGTCTCGGGCTCAAACAGGCAACACTAACTCCGTTACATATAATATAGCAACATTTATTGCAGTTAGGTATACAGTGCGTTGGCGCAGTGGGTTAACAAGCCCGCACAATTGAGTTACATATCACAGAGGTTTAACATCACACATGGTTATAACAAACATTCTAAGCAAACTATCTAGCATATGTCTATGACCCTAAAACACATGGGTCTGAACTATTAAGTCCCTCTAAGGCAGGCCCTGTTGCCTCTTCGATGTCCCGTCTGTCTCTGCCGGTTCACACGTGTCGCAATCCGACACGGGTGGTAACTCTGTCCGAGTTCCTCGTGGACCCCGCAATAGGCGGGCCACATCAATGTCCACGGGACAGTGGACTCACTGACCAGTCCTTCGAGAAGGCTCTGGAATACTCTGGCCTTCGAGGTTCTTACTTCTTTCCCTTGGGCGGGAGTTGTAGCCCTTGGCTAGTGTCTATTAACTTATGTTGGTTTACCGTATTATGTGAGGCTGTGACGGCAGACAGCTACACAGACAGACATCTAGGCATCCAGTTATCCAGCAAGCAGACAAACAGACAGACAAGCATCGATGTTCCCTGGCGTCTAGCAGGCAGGCTGTAGAGACACATCGAGGCTTACGGGCATCTAAATGACAGGCAGACAAACAAACATCCAGGCATCCAGGTAACTATCAGATATACAGGCAAACAGACAATCAGCCAGGCAGTCTGACAAACAGACATTGATGCATCGGACATCTAGCAGGTAGACACACGAGCGAACAGACAGAGAGGCGGAACTGTAGACAGACAGATAAAGACGAAGAGTGAGAAGCAGATACAGTGAGATTCAGACAGGCAGGCAGGCAGACAGACCTGTCAGCTTAACTATCAGAGACAGACAGACAGACAGACAGACAGACAGACAGACAGACAGACAGACAGACAGACAGACAAGGAGAGGCAGGGATGCAGATAGAGAGGAAGCCAGGCAGACAGAGACAGGGAGGCAGACAGGCAGAGACAGAGAAGCATGCAGAGGCATGGAATCAGACAGAAGGGTAGACAGACAGACATACATATATCACAAGTATAGGGGTAAATGAAACCTGTACTGAATCCCGACATCCTGTGATACAAATTGGTGCGCCGCCACAATGCCTAGTCTATTGGCTGTCCTGTCGGCTGCACGGCTTTGATAGACAGCCGTTTTGTCACCGCCACCGAGAAATCTGTAACAGCTCACTGTTTGTAATGCGCGCCCTACACAAGCGTAATTGGTTGACTGATTTTCTTTAATATTTCGCATTGGTCTATCTCATCTCATGTCATCCCATCATGTTCCTCTTGTACCTTGCAGTGTCGAGGTGAAGTATAAACAGCGGGGAAGTGCCCGCTTATAGGCTTCATGTATCGATGATTCCATAGACTCTGCTATTCCCTGCGTCCATCGTTTACGTGGTCGGCCTCTTCCTCTGCTTCCATCTGGTCTGTACATCATTGCTTGCTGTGGTATACTGTTAGTTGGTAACCTACTTGCTTGGCCAAACCATTTGACTTGCTGCCTTCTAATAACATCTAGCGCAGATATAACCCCACTTTAGTCCTGATTTCTTCATTTTTGATCTTATCTTTTCTTGATACATTGAGTATTCTTCTCAGGAATCTCATTTCTGTTGTTGAGATGTTCTTTTTCTCCTTTTCTTTCATTGTCCAGGTTTGGCATTGGTAACATAGAGTTGATAGGAAAATTGTGGTGTAAAGTGATTTGTTAGTAGTTATTGATACATGTTTGTTCTTTAGTATTGGTACCATTTGACCAATGAGTTGTTTTGCCTTATTGCATCTTTTTTTCGATTTCGTCTTCTGATTTGCCATTTGATGATCTTGTAGTTCCTATGTACTTGAAACGCTTTACTTGTTGCATGGGATGTTTGTTTAGGTGATTTGTTGTTGTGTTTTTTTTTTCTGTAGTTATAGCCATTACCTATGTTTTACATGTGTTAATGTTCATGTTATGTTTCCTACACATTTCGTGTAGACTAATCATGTGGTCTTGTAATTCAGCTTCTGATTTTTGCTATCAGCGCTTGGTCGTCCACAAACAGGAGTTTTCTAATGGTGTAATTTGAAGATGGTTCTTCTTCTGTGTTCCCTTCATTCCGTCTTCTTTCGATCTCTTTCTGGCTGGATTCTTTACATATGTTGTCTATATATGTTGTGAACAATAGAGGGGCAGGACACAGCCTTGTCGGATCTTATGGTGAAGGGTTCTGAGTGTCCTCCAGCTGCTCTCACTATGCATTCACTGTTGTTGTATGAGCTTCTACATAGGTTTATTAGATGTGTACTCACTCCATATTATTTAATAATTATACTCCATAAAATGCCTTTTCTGTCATAGACATTGGTCTATGTTATCTTTAAATAATAGTTCCATATCGGAAAATGCATTAAATCTATTCTTTACCTCTACGTTGAATGCATCTTTCATCTGATCACTCTTCAGTGCCGTAAATCAAATGTATTTCTTAGTGTAGATTTGACTTTCTTTAGTTTTATATGTATATTGTTTATGCATTTATGGTCGCTGTAGCAGCCTGCGCTTGGTATAGTGTTTGCGACTTTTAAGGAATTTCGAAATCTTCTGTTGATGAGAATGTAATCAATCTGATTTCTGATCTTATGATCAGGTCTCCTCCATGTCCATAATCGCATTGGGTGATGTTAATACCCGGTGTTTCTAACCACGCTCTTTTACCCACTGTACAAATCTGCAACCTCTTTTATTCTCCTCCCATGGTCAAATAAAGATCGTTCGTTCCTAATATGCATCCGTCCTGTTGATTTCCAACTTTGGCATTCAAGTCACCCGTTATGCTGTTATGATTATTATATTATGATTACACCTCAAGGCGCTTTAACTGGATGTTTTATTTGCTTTATTTCCCTACATATATGATCTCGCAGTGGATAGCGGTTTGCCTGTGTACATACACAAGTACGCACGCGCACACACTCGAGTAGATACACACACACACACACACACACACACACACAAACCTGGATGAGAAAAAAAAACGTAGAACATTACTCGCCGAGCAACCGCTGTGGTAACATAATCCCTGGATATGGCCTTAATCGCGTGTGTACTTGGGCTAATAATGACGACATACTTCCCTAAAAAACAGATACATGCTGTGTGGGGGAAACTGTCTTTGACGATGGGGAAAGCTTCAACCCTCCTGGAGTATCCGAATGTGTCAAATACCTCTGTTCTAAGGGCGATGTTCTCTACGTCAGAGAAGGTAGACAGCTATTATTTTAGTCAGCCTGTTCTAGTATCTGTAGTGTTTGTTCTATTACCTGTTGTGTTTCTTCTATTACCTGTAGTGTTTTTTCTACTACCTGTACTGTTTGCTCTAATACCTATAGTTCGTGTTCTATTATCCGTAGTGTCTGTTCTATTACCTATAGTGCTTGTTGTATTAATTATAGTTATTGTGCTTTTACCTTTAGTGCTTTTTTAAATCTCCTTTCATGTTTGTTCTATTACCTGTAGTGCTGGCTATATTGCCTTTGTTTGTTTGTTCTTTTACGGCCAGTGCTTGTTCTATTACCTGTATTGTTTGTTATATTCCTGTAGTGTTTGTTCATAATCATTTTTAATGTGAAATGTAGTTCCGTCAGACATTCCATTACGCTTAAGTAATTGCTACCTTTCAAGGCAGTTACTACATCACGATAATTTGTGATTATGTAGGTATGTCGTCTCTCATTATTAATCACATGACTATTATGTAGGTATATCGTCTCTCCATGATTTGAAAAACTTCTACGACTCACTGAAATGGTCGACGGTCCTACATCACCAGGCATAGTCCCCCTCCTTAGTGCTGATGGGGGAACATTGGTCACCGATACGAAAGAAATCCTTCAACGCTGGGCAGAGCATTTCAACAACATCTTAAATGCACCTTTCTTCTTCGATGATGAAACCATCAACTGCCTTTCTCAAGTTCCCACTAATGATGCAATTGATGACATGCAAACCATAGTGGCAGTAAACAAAGCCATCCAGCAACTTTCCAATGGAAAGGCGCCTGGTCCTGACTCCATCACAGCAGAGATATACAAGGCATGTGGGCCGGTCCTAATAGAGCAGCTTCACCAAGTCTTTACAAACATATGGTTGGACGAGACCATGCCACAAGATTTCAAGGACGCGTCAATAATCTACCTTTACAAACGCAAAGGAAACCGCCAATCCGGTGACAACCACAGAGGCATATCCTTGCTCTCAATCGCAGGGGAGATACTCGCCATAATTCTTCCCCATCTCGATCAAATCTTCTTCCTGAGAGTCAGTGTGGCTTCAGAAAAGAACGAGGAACTGTTGACATGATTTTCGCTGCAAGGCAACTGCAAGAGAAATGTCAGGAACAGAACCCTGAACTGTTCTCCACTTTCACTGACCTTAACAAGACGTTTGATACAGTCTGCAGAGAAGGACTGTGGAATATTATGGTGAAATATGGCTGTCCAGAAAGGTTTGTCCAAATAGTGCTGCTATTTCGTGATGGTATGCAGGCAAGAGTACAGGAAAATGGTGAACTGTCTGAGCCCTTTTCTGTCACCAATGGGGTGAAGCAAGGATGTGTCCTGGCACTAACACTGTTGTGACATGTTTGATTGAGTTGCCAGAGGACCTAGTTTGTAGTGTTCTCTGGAGATATATCTTGAATAATAAATACCAAGATAAAGGATATGATTTAGCACGTTTTGTCTAGAGGTCACTCAAATGAGCTAATCATTCCCGCAATAGCCTTTTTGGAGAACCATTTTCTTTGGCTCAAACCCCCACTGTGAGACTATTATGTATCTACACAGAAATTTATAAAAGAAGTAAAATAGTTCACCCAAGGCCAGAGAAGATCTGAACTATTAGCGCCTGTACAACTGAGGATCCCTCTCACTCAACATAATGTTGCCAGTGTGCTGTTCGTCCGTCACATAGATCTTTTCTATTTTATTTTGTCAGTATGACCTATATCAGTTTTGTTAGTCCTCAGGACTTTAGGACTCCAATGTTGTAGACAAACAAACTTCAACAATAACTGTACATTACATCTGTTGGACAAGACATCTACATGACAGTTTCTTGACAAAAGTGGGACATACATTCACAAGGAATTGTGTACACCAGCCATTGTACAAGACTTACATCATAAGAGATACTTGACAACATCTATACAAGACTTTTCACCATAGGTATAAACAACCACAGCACTTAAGACAGTCACAGAGACAATACTTGACAGCAACTGTACAAGACATTCTCTTGAGACATGTACTTAAAACACTGGTTCAATAATACTGTTTATTGAGCTGATGGTGAGTCGAGTGATGACCATTGTTTTCTCTCCTGTCATGTCAACACTTCAATCATTACATAGAAATGTAAAAAATATGTCACACATGCATGTAGAGAAACATGATACACCACCTCCTACACACTCCTCCAGCTTATTAATAAACTCTCTCCTCCTCTCTAATCTCTAACTACACCATCCCGTTACAGTATCAGTCTCTATCATCATTTCTTGTCTCTTGGGAATTTAGGAAATCCTATCCATGGGCAACTCAAGGAAGAAACTACTGTTCTGGGTCTGTTGAATCCTTTTATCATCAGCATGGATGTTGGACTAGCTCCAGTTAGCAGCTTCCCCAGAATAAGCTTCATGGCAGATTCATTCCTCTTGAAGACAAGATTTGGTATGATGATATGGTACTGCATCTCACCGTTGATCAGGCTGTCAGTGAAGGCTGTCACTGGGTACTTCAATAATGACACTACAGAATGTCCCATACATTGCAGCTACTCACTTAGCCAGATCAACTTCCCTACTGTTCAATCACATTCTTCAAGAATCACTGTGTGAGCATCCGGCTGGATATTTTCTAAGTTTAGTCTTAGATAAACAAACACTCCAAGTTACCCCACAGTTTCTCATGAATGTAGTTCATAGACACAAGACTTGATGTTATTCTCAGTTGATCCCTGACTGACTCAAGATCACTGTCCAGTTCACCACATTTGTAGTGCTTCAGATTGTGTTATTGCTCCCATTTATGCATTCAGCTGTTAAAGAGCTGAGAGAAAACTCTTCTTGAGATTCCCACATTTTGATAGGGAGTCACTTCTGGATCTAGGACTTCTGGTTAGAGGTCCCAGATGATATATGGAAGGCTTCTCCACCATCCCTCTGTTCTCTGTTGATATACAAAATGGCACAACATCTCTTCACATATGTTAAAAGATAATGTTATCATACATCAACATACACAGATGGAGATGGGGAAGGTTAAGGTGGGTGTTGTCCAAGCACACCTCTCCTAGTTTGATGATGATGTGAATTTCACTGTGATGTACTGTGGTAATCACAAGACCATATGTTGAGACAGGGGTAGCTTAACACAATTACAAGCATTTATGTGGTCTAAGTTCCACCATGTTTGAACCACAGTAGACCTGGGCACAAGGAGGACCAGACACAGTACAGAAATCATTGTGACGTAGCAACATGGGACAGGCATTGTGAAGGGAAATGGAAAATAGGCATTTACAACTGCAATCTGCATTATGTATCAACTAATGGCATTTACCAAATTAGCAGACCAGACATCCATTCCAATGGCTGTGATGTTGGTGCATGAATGTCCTATTCCATATTCACTCACTCAGCAATGCCAGACCTCACCCCCTTCCACCAGACTTGTCTCACAGGTACATCATCATCATCATGTGCTCTTTCCCCACTGAGTAATTTTCATGTCTACTACAGTAGGTAACAGAAGCTCAATTGCGTACACAATTGTTCACATATGCACCAAGCACATATGTGGAAAACATGTTTAGTCCTTGTAAGTTTGCATGAGTCATACATTATATTCAGCCAACTAAGACACAGGTTCACACACCTATGGTTCTCTTAAGAACTAGTTTATATGAACCAACCAACAGTAAAGGTACCAGTGTAATACTTCAGAGAGAAATTATATTAATTCTCTTGAGCTTATAGCCACTAGGTATCACATTAACTTAGCAATTCTGGCGTGCCATCACCGTCCTGTTTACATATGGATATTGAAGCATCTTTCCTTCCACTAGATGTGAGAGGCTATTTATTAAATCACCAACTCACTCACTCCAACATTCTCAGCGTTTTACCAAGGAACTTGTACATGTTTACATCACTCATTCTAATTCAAACTGCCATATGTTAACTCGCGAGAGCAAAGGTACAGTTGATTCAAGAATAAGTCATCCTAGGCATGAAGAATGCACAAGGGGTTTGGGTTTGCGAATTTGCCTGAGTGCGCTATACATTCATCAAGCATACGCAACCAGTCACATCAAGGGATTGATATGCATTTGGAGTATACAGCGTGAAAGACATGTCAAGGTTGAAGCCGCAGTATTCAGAATACTGGCGCACAGAAGTTAGGTTTTCCACTTTCACATTTTATTCATAAAATACTCATACATTCTTCTCATTCGTTTATCAGGCACAACTACAACATTAAAGTATGTTTTAAAGTGGTACCTGTTGTCCAGAGAACAATATATTATCGAATCTTTAAGGGCATTGTTGGGTCATCACATCACACTAGCGACCGCTCCTGGTGAAATTCCCGCTCCTACTAATTAGATTTTAAAATATGGCCCAGGAATAGCGTGGGCTCATTACCGATTAGCCAATCAAAAGACAAGCGCATACCGCCGCCTCCCCCAACTCGTTCTGGAACATACTAGTTCCAAGAATCGTCCTTCTATGTGGAAACGCCACTTAAATCGGAAGTATTTTTATGAATGTGTAGGGCTGGGAATGGGGAGTTCTGTCTCATCATGCTACATGGCCCCTCTCTTATATCTTTCATAGGCATGACAGATAAATCGCAGAAATCCACAGTTCCCAGATACCTCAGGTGGTTTTGTCAATTACTCCCTGTCTCCCTTTACCCTACTAGAGTAGTACATTTGGAACTAAGTGATTTTTCTCCTTAAAAAAATCTGCCCCAACATTGCATCAGTTGATAAATTTGGTGGCAAACGCAAAGACCATGAAGTTAGCCCTGCATTAAGTTCCTTCAAGTCACTGGGAGCATCAGGAGTCATGACTCCACTCATCTGTGAACTGCTCTTCTCTTTACCTCTGACAGTGTTACACTGCTGACATCCTTGCTATATTTCCTGTTGTGATAAATGATCTCTCTGAGTCACACCATCCTGTAATGTATGAATGTTCCATAGAGATTCATTATGTGAAGTAATGGCTTTGCAATTAAGCCAACTTCCAGATGACGTTTAGAGAGAATGGTTGCATTCCATGGATCTCTCACTTTTCACCTTATCAGAACTTCATTCTTCCCTTCGCCACTGGAGAACGATAATCCTGTGAGAGTGTATTTAACTGAACGCTTTCTCCAACAGTAATCTTCGCATTTGGAACTGGGTTAAAATTTTTGTCCATCACCGGAGCAAAGACAATCACTTCCGGGTGAACTGTATAGCAGCCGCTGCAAAACTTGTCAAGGCTAAAATCTACTATTGTAAATTTGGTTAGCGTTGGACACAGGGTCTACATTTCCAATAAGCCTCTTGTGTTTGCAGATGGTAGCAATTTCCCATTATATTTCCTTGACTTATTTCTGTAGTCTTACCATAGATTTAGAGGTGCACTTGTCGGTTGAGATTCTCTCATTCCGTTATGCCTCTATTTTGATTTGTTGTGAGAAGTGACAGCATTTTCTCTCCTTAGTTGCTCTATTTTCTAACGTAGCAACTGAGTTTGTAGATGCAATTAGACTAACATCTACTACTACTAATATAGAAGTCCAGGTGGAGGTTCCAACTAGTTGTCTTCAGCCATGCTCTAGCTAAGTGCTTTTGAGTGACTGGGAAGTATCCGTTCTTTCTCTCCCACATGAGCAAAACGTTTACTTTGGCGAATATAACGCGTTTCTTCTCAGCCA
Organism: Cepaea nemoralis; assembly: GCA_014155875.1. Taxonomy (NCBI): domain Eukaryota; kingdom Metazoa; phylum Mollusca; class Gastropoda; order Stylommatophora; family Helicidae; genus Cepaea; species Cepaea nemoralis. Next base: position 614,468 of record JACEFZ010004145.1, read on the forward strand.
TAGAGAAGTCCGTCATTATCAGCAGCTACCTTTGAAGGTGTGTGATTATGTGGGTTAGCTTCTTAGTTACCAATATTGACTGGAAGTTTGGAAGCCAATTTTTACTGACTTTGAGGACAGGACTGGCCAGGTCTTGTGAATATACCTCGCATCTCAGTAATAATATAAGATCCCACTGCTAAATGCATGGTTCTTATTATATAAAGAGTCGTCTGCTGACTTGCAGGGATCTTTATCTTGAAAGGAGTCAGCTGTTTGAAACTGATCTTTCGTTAGTCCACTTTCGCAGACATTGTGTATAGAGTGTCACTGCTGGAGTTGCAGTGATCTCTACCATATAAGAGTTAACTGTTTGGAGACAGTAATCCTTATTTACATTCCCACCTTCTTCCGGCAGAAAGGTCTTCCCAATTGAGAATGAAAAAGGGGAATGACATCAGTTGTTCTCAACTTTGTCCGTCCTTTAATCTCCACCATTTTAAAGGCAGAAACGCTTTCTCAACTGAGGATGAATTGACGGCCGACATCGGAGACGGATCCTGTTATATCTCTTCATGAAATTTTTCAGGTTGTCCATGATGTGCTCCTAGTCGTATGATATGCCAATGACATCAGGTTGGTTATCCATCGTTTCCTAGACACATACTTTGCGTACGCTCTCCACTTCCATATGAATGGCTAGGGGTCCAGTTATTTTGATGGCCTTCCTGGAGATTCAATGAGTTAACTCCTGGCGACGTGGATCCTAGTACACCAGAGAGATTACACCATCGAACAGTAGACTAATGCCTTATAGACACCAGACTGTGGTCGGTTTTGTATGACCGCCCATGACATCAGATAGAATTTTCCCTTCATCTCGTCCATCACGTATCAAGTACGCTTAATAATACCACTACTTCAGGAATGGTAAGTGACTTAGTTGATAAGGATGTTTCTCCTGGAGATTTCAATTGTGCTCACTTTCTCAGCAGCTTGATCAGGGCCACCGACAAGATTACACAACTGAAGAATAAATCCAACGTCGAATCGACACTGGACAATAGCCGGTACGAATACTGACTATAACCGAGAGCGTGTTGTTAGTGAGGTGTCTTAATAGTTGCCCAAGTTTTCCATCAGGGTTCACACTCTCTACTCTCAGTGTTGCAAGCATGTTATGGGGAGAAGAGAATATAGGGAGTTGTTATTTTATGTGATGTGGTGACATTAAAAAATTTTGTATTTACAACAATCATTCCCCTCTCTCACCCATGCCAGCAATTAATTTTTGAGATGGAGTAGGCCCCATATTCATTTACTGGATTAAGTGTCCTAATTTCAGGGACAAAACTGCATTTTCCCCTGTAATAGCTGTCTTAGTTATATTAAATAATTTGTGTTCTCTAGTGTTTCAGGTACCTTAATTTTTGGATACATATATTGAATAACCAGCATGCACAAAATTATACAACAATATTGACAAGCTAATAAGTCATATCATACTGAGAAAAACAAATATCATGGATACAAGCAATTAGGTTGACCCATAAGATATTTATACATCATCTTTAGTCTGCTACATTGAATCCTAACTGATATATTAAAACAGTGATACATGCAATATTATCACTATTAATGAAATCAAACCTTCTAGAGATTTACTGTGGGTTTACATGTCTGGACATTTGCCCTCATATAAGAGACAGGGTCCATTAAACAACACCATAAAACTCCAAGAATTAGTCTGATTTGCGAGAGGTCACCCCGGATTTTAATACCAACATAGAGATCCCAAAAGTGAGTCTTATGCAGGGTATGCCCAAAGTTTGTATCCCGTCATCAGGGCAACAGGTATGTGAGCCCCTAGCAGGTTATTACCAGGGTTTAAATCCGAGACGAGTGTTCTTTTTCCCAGGGTTTATAGCCCGGAAAGAGCAACCCAGTTATGTGACCAGGTTTTCCCAGGGTCTATATCCCGGACGAGCCCCCAGTTATGTGACATGTTTGATTGAGTTGCCAGAGGACCTAGTTAGTAGTGTTCTCTGGAGATATATCTTGAATAATAAATACCAAGATAAAGGATATGATTTAGCACGTTTTGTCTAGAGGTCACTCAAATGAGCTACTCATTCCCGCAATAGCCTTTTTGGGGAACCATTTTCTTTGGCTCAAACCCCCACTGTGAGACTATTATGTATCTACACAGAAATTTATAAAAGAAGTAAAATAGTTCACCCAAGGCCAGAGAAGATCTGAACTATTAGCGCCTGTACAACTGAGGATCCCTCTCACTCAACATAATGTTGCCAGTGTGCTGTTCGTCCGTCACATAGATCTTTTCTATTTTATTTTGTCAGTATGACCTATATCAGTTTTGTTAGTCCTCAGGACTTTAGGACTCCAATGTTGTAGACAAACAAACTTCAACAATAACTGTACATTACATCTGTTGGACAAGACATCTACATGACAGTTTCTTGACGAAAGTGGGACATACATTCACAAGGAATTGTGTACACCAGCCATTGTACAAGACTTACATCATAAGAGATACTTGACAACATCTATACAAGACTTTTCACCATAGGTATAAACAACCACAGCACTTAAGACAGTCACAGAGACAATACTTGTCTGACTTAGGAAGCTATTGAAGATTAAATGGCAAGACAAGATCCACAGACACTGAAATTCTAGAAAGAGTTTCCATGCCCAGTATCCACACTACTAATTAATAATCATATTCAGTGGGCTGGTACTTAACTCGTATGCCAGATTACAGGCTCCCTAAATGAATATTTTTACGGCGAGCTGCGTTGTGGTAAACGCTCCCAAGGCGGGCAGAGGAAACGCTTAAAGACACTGAAAATCTCACTGAAAGCTTTTGGAGTTCATCTTGACAATTGGGAGACTGCTGCTAAAGACCGTAATTCATGGCATGCATCATTACATAAAGGTGCAGTCACTTGTGAAACAACCAGGACTGCAAGAGGTTTGAAAAAAAGGCCGGACAGAAAAACCGCTGCAGGAGATCCTCCTCCAGAAACGTCAAGCATTCTTTGACCACATTGTCAAAGAACATTTCGAGCCAAAATAGGCCTTATCAGCCATCTTAGAACTCACGGCTTCATACTTTAAACCCCACTGGATGAAATAAATGGTCATCATCAATCTTGATGGATAATCAACACATATCTTCTCTCTCTCTCTCTCTCTCTCTCTCTCTCTCTCTCTCTCTCTCTCTCTCTCTCTCTCTCTCTCTCTCTCTCTCTCTCTCTCTCTATCTTCCAAGCCTTCTTTGTTATGTTACAAGCTGAAACATGCCACTTTGCATGAATCATGTCTGCCTTCACCTGTATCAGTATGCTCTGGCGATCCTGACTCTCAGCCATAAGCAGTAGAATTCATGTAAAGGATACAGGACGAAGCTATTATTGTTATACTTTTGTATACAAGAGATACATCATGCAGGGCTATGCGCTACCTTCTTAATTTTCCAATCATGGATAACAGAATACACATTTGCCGAGCACGTGCCTACATCAGAGTCAATGCAAACACACAACATGCACTGCATGTTAACATTTAGAAGGTAAGGGACAACAGGTTAACAAGAGGAAAGTCGTGGATGGGTCAAGCAGAAAACATTCTTCAACATGTCTGATCACTTGAAGACATAGAACCCGGCGAGGAGTCGGTACATATACCAACAGTTATGTGTGTCCTTTTCAGTTTACATCTAACTAGACATAAAATGCAGACATAAAAATTCGGCTGCTATCGAGGCAGACATATGGACTTAGCTCTTCGAGAATTCTTTATAGTTTGATGCTGTTATATACAAAGATAGGTCACTCGATCGACGCGTGGGAAGCTGGTGGGCTTTCACGGCTTAGGCTGGATAGAGGCTTGTGACGGAAGATTCTGGGGCTTTGGCTTTGACCACAAGTAGTCTGAATATGGTAGTAATGGCATTAATTAAAGCAATAACAATGCTCGAGACACATACCTTCACTCGGGCATGCCACCTTAGTGATTTAATGAAGATAGAGTTGGGTTGGGACCGAAGACCGTGGTTGGTGTCTCTGTTGTTTGTCCATCAAGAATGATAGTGACCATTCATTTCATCCAGTGGGGTTGAAGGTATGGAGCCGTGGGTTCTAAGATGGCGATGGATGAAGAATGACTTGCGCGATGACTTGGATTAAAGTTATGAAGAGTTGCGCAATTCTTCGACCTCACTCTCTCCCCTGAGTCTATCTGAGTCCAGTGGCAAGACACGTCGAGACGACTGGAGACGAATACAGGTGCAGTGGATGACCAGGGCGCTCTACGTGCCTTGCCGTACTCATTACGTTCCACAACACTTTGCAGGTAAACGCCGTCTTGCCCGTTGAATCAGGAATGATTTCTTACGCGCAGTCTGCCGAATCCTGACTTCACATGCTGGGTAGGCATACCCTAGTTTACCGCTTAGTTTTTACACCAAATCGGCTACCCATGCCTGGTTTAGCCAGCCTCTCACAGCTGTTGCCCGGGGGTGAGCACGAGCTGGGTGTCACTCTTGGACCAGTGGGAGATGGGTCCTGAAAAGGACATGAGAGTCATCCTTACCAAAAGTGCTACCAATGCCTGAAACCCCGTACCCTCCAAGTGTGTCTCTAAGGTGTACGCGGCTGGCAAAGATTAGTTACGTTTTGGTGCCAGGGCATGCGGGTGTACGTGGAAATGAGCAGCTGACAGTTATCAGTCAGTTATCAGTTATCAGTTATCAGTTATCAGTTATCAGTTGGGGTATCTTCATTGCACTTCGGACATGTCCATAGGTGCTCAGATCCTTCCCCCCCCCCCCCCCAGCATATGCATCAGCGTCCGGTGGCTAATAGTGCCAGTTCTGTGTTGGTTGACGAGGCACCTCGTTTTCCCGATGTACCTCTCGCGTCTGGCCGTGCCGATTCTTACTCCCAAGTCTTTCATCCTGGACAGCGATGTGGAATCACTGACGTCAAAATCCTCTGTTCTCGCCATATCTTTGAGGACTTTAATAACATCGGCACGATCCATGGGCTGGCCATTTACAGGTAAGACTGCAGACCTGTCTGACGACATTTTCCGCCCGACCCATCCATGATTTGCCCCTCTTTAGCCTGTCACCCTTTTCTCTGAATATAGCGTCATGCAGAGGGTGCTGCTCATCTGCACTTATTTTTAAGTATGCACGAGCTCTTCAGATCTTGATCCTGTGTTCCATTGTCGGGAAGTCAAGGAGGTATCTCATTGCTACACAGCTGGTGTCTCTCGTGCAGCCCAAAATGATGCGCATGGCTTCGTTTTGTACCTTTTCAAGTCTTCCAATCTGTGTAGGGCTGACAGTGAGGATGGCTAGGGCATACTCGATGCGTGAAAGCACAAGTCCTTGGAACAGAAGTATTAGCAGTCTTTGCTCGATATTGGCAGTCGCCATGACTCTCATTGCTGACAAACCTTTTCGAGCTTTCGTTATGACATAATCGACATGATCTTTGAAGGACAGGCTACGATCAAGCCTCACGCCAAGATATGTCATTGACTGGGTTCTACTAAAAATGCTCCTATCCATTCTCACTGCCGGCATGTCTGTTTTCACAATATGGTTGTTTAGGGAGAACCATGTGACCGATGCCTTTGCAGGGTTGACAAGGGCATCGGCATCAGCGCACCATGAGGAAATCCGATCTAGTTCGCCCTGCATATCATTGGCAACCGCCTGTCTATCTCGACCCTGTTGATACACGAGGATGTCGTCAACGAATGACAGAGTCCTACCCCTCCCGTCCAACTGTTGTTCAGTGATCGGCACCGTATACACTTTGAATAGTACTTGTGACAGTGGTGAATCCTGCGGCAATCCTAGACATATCGTTATCGGCTCAGAAGACCAACTCCCGCATCTTAGCACCACCTTCCTTTGGAGCAGAACTGCAGCTATCCATAGTACAAGGTGAGGGTGCACTTTCAGTCTGAGGAGGGTTTGCATCAAGTGCTCGAAAGATACTCTGTTATATGCGTCTTCTAAGTCTATGGCGGCCGCACATGTCTCTTCTCTAGGTACTACATTTCCAGTTACCGAACGTCGCCGGCGATGTTTCAAACGACGATTTACGTTTTCTTGTTATTGTTCCCCGGTACTAAGGATATATATAGTACTCGTTATATAGACGTTGCCGCTTGATTTAGTATACATAATTAAATTGAGCATCCTTTCTTACGCGTACTGTGAAATTTTCAAATATTTTAGTCGGCGAGGTCATCCCAAACAAAAATTATTAAGATCGTATGCTAAGATGCGCCATGTTAAATTTCAATGGCGGAAATATAGCGGTTTTCCGTGTCATAATACAGCGATGATCATTTAATATTCTTATGGATTATTCAGAGCGACGAGATTATAATGATGCACGTTTGCATTCACCACCCAATCTAGTATTTAGGAGTGGAGGAAGAGGCTGGAGGAAGAGGGAGTTTGAGGTTTTCATTTGAATTGTGCGTTCAAAATAAAAACCTGAGTTATCCCCCTTAGCAAAAAAAACCAAGAGCAGTTATCTGCCCTTAGCTTACGTGTTTTGTAGTCACACTTTCCCGAGTGGGTTACCAATATGCCAATGTTAAATATAAACTGACATACAAAAATTAATATCTCAGCTTACAATTGACGTACAGACATGAATAAGGTGTCGTTGGATTTGTTTTTTCAAGAGGTATCCAACTATGCAGGTTATATAATTAAAAAGTAATTTAGAAAATGTTACTAAAGTACCTACTCTCCTCTGACCTGAAATCCTTCTTAAACAACTTGAACAAAGACCGCCGCATTCAGCCATGACTCTTTGTTGCGTCTGTATCCTCCAAGTGTGGGCGGGAAGCAGTTGAGTTGTTCCAAGTCACAAGCAAGTCTGTGTGCTACAATTTTCTCCAGTAACTTGCCAGAAGTGTTCTGCATCGTAATGATTCTGTAGCCGCTTATCTTGGAATGGTCTTTGTTCGGTTTTGGCAGCGGCAGCAAGTAGCTGTGTAGCCATTCCTCTTTGATCTTACCCCTCTGGATACTGGTGTTGAATTCTCTGGCCAGTTCTTCAATGTCATCATCTGATATCACCAGTAGGTCAACATATCGGATGCCGTCTGGGCCTGGGGCGGCGTTAGGTGATTTCTTGAGCATCGCACGCACTATCTCAGCTGTTATTATCCAATCTTCGTCTGTCCCGACCCCCTCGCACAACTGAGAGAGTGTCGTTGTGGTCCTCTGTCTGGCGGGCTCGTCTTTCTGGTCAGTCTGTTCTATGTAGCGTGCAAGAAGGGCCTTACCTTTATCGGCATCCGACTTTTTCCATGTGAGGTCTGTGCCTTGAAAGTCTGGAATACCCCTACGTTGTGCAGTTGGTGAATATGCTTGCAGATCTACAAATTGATGGGAAAGACATTAGACTTATAAAAAACATATATTGGAAACAACAAGCTGCAATAAGGATTGATAATGAAGTGGGACAGTATCAGCCAATTAAGAGAGGTGTTAGGCAGGGATGTGTGATGTCTCCAGATCTTTTTTCACTATACAGTGAAAATATTTTCAGAAATATAGAGGATATAAATGGAATCAGCATTGGAGGACGAAACATCAATAACATTAGATATGCAGATGATACAGTATTAATTGCAGACAATGCGCAGGACCTGCAACAATTAGTAGATGTGGTTGTTGTACACAGTGAGCAACTGGGGTTAGAATTAAATTGTAAAAAGACTCAGGTTATGGTCGTCACTAGGAAGGAGGAAGTGACACAATGTACTATACAAGTAAATGGAAATATTCTTCAACAAGTGAATCGGTACAATTATCTTGGAACATTCATAACATGTGATGGGAGATGCCTTGAAGAGATTAGAACAAGAATCGCCATGGCGAAAGTAGCCTTTAGCAAGATGAAAAACATTCTGACCAATAAAAAGATGTCAATTGAAACGAGAAAAAGATTGTTGAGGGGATACATAGAGCCTGTTCTTTTGTATGGATGTGAAACTTGGACAATGAGCAGTCAAGCTGAAAAGCATCTGATGGCTGCAGAAATGTGGTTTCTGAGGAACATGCAAAGAATACCATGGACAGACAGAAAAACCAATGACCAAGTACTACATGAGACAAATGAACATCGTAAACTGATTAGAGAAATTAGACGTAGACAGTCAAAATTTTTTGGACATGTTATGAGAAGAAATGGATTGGAGAACTTAGTGACAACTGGCAAGATCGAGGGGAACAGACCAAGAGGAAGACCGAGAGGAAAATACATGGATGGCTTGGCCACATGGCATGGACGAGACAGGAACACTGAGCTGATCCACGACACTAGTTATCGAGTGAAATGGCGAGTCATGACCGCCCACGCTTTCCGACATGGCACATGATTGATTTATTGTGCAGCACCTTTCATGCTCTTATGGAGGCGCCAGAATGTTGTAAGAGATCGCTCGGAGCACACCTTCCTGCAGAACTCGTCCCATTTCTCGGCCTTGGCCTGTTTGGCGCAGGATTTGAATAAAGTCATCGTCCTATCGACCTCAGACTTCACGTTCGCCAACTCAACCTGTGGCATGTTAGTCTTTCTGGCCTTTTGCCAGTCCTTGACAGCCTGCCTCTTTCCCAGGCATGCCTTCTCGACCTCTCCATTCCACCATGGTGGCTGCAACCATCTTTCTTGTCTCCTGCAGGAGGAAGTTAGTTTTCTTCTTCTGATTTTGCTTATGGCGTCTTGACCAGTGTTGTCGTACAGGAAGGCATTTGTCTTGTTTCTTTGACTCATGGCCCGGTCTTTCTTGATCAGGATGACACAAGGGTAGTGGTCACTATCGTGGTATCCCAGTGTGCCCCACCGGCATCTTGGTGCGATGGTGGGTGATGCCAGAGCCAGGTAAATGACGCTGTCAGAGTCACCTGGTCGAGACATACAGGTAAGGCTACTGTGGAGGGCGGACGGAATCTGGACCAGGCTGATATACTGAAAGGTCTACGAGAAGTAATGAATGAATCACCAAAACACGAGAAGTAGATTGTGAGCTTTACTAAAACACAATTACAAGAAACAAATTGGACATTGCGGCCTAAGCCTTCGTCAGCAGATAACAATTAAACATAAACCGCCACAAAACTACATGAAACACACTACATAACAATATCAAGGGTACTTATCTGAATCTGTATCCTAGCTTGGAGTGCTTCTACTAGAAGTAAAACTTTTACGAGGTCCAAGTGATGACTGCGAATCTATAAGATACAACCATGGTCGGACTGCGAGAACCGCAAATTAACAGAGGCGTGGTCAAACAAGAACACTATGCAGGGAACCAAAGAAGAGCAATAAATCAACACAGAACTACTGTGAGCCGCTACACTCTGCGAGATTTACTTAGGACGAGATCCGAGCAATTATGAACTGAATGATTCGATGTGCAATGAGGGCGATCTGTCGACTAACTACTAAATAACTAACTAACTAACTAACTAACTACTAACTAACTAATTAACTAACTGACTAACTAACTAAATAACTGAGCCAGACCTAAACACCACTGCATCGTTCCCATAAAGAAAAACAATTAAATAAATAGACACCCGAAGCATGGTAATAAGGAAATGGAAAGAATAAATTATACAAACCTGTAATGATTTGAAACAAGACAAATAGACACTGGCCTGGGATATGTAATGTCTGTTGTTATATATGACAGCAGCGAACTGACACCAAACGGTTCTCATTTTGCAGCGTGTGAGTTCAATAACACATGCATTCGCCTGGGACGCTCCGTTGAGCAAGGATGTAGAACCCTTACTTGCACCAAGATCCCAGAGGGCCGCCATTACAATTACCTCTTAAATGTAACGAGAGCAGGTATGTATCATGAGTATATTACTGTTTGTGGGGAATTTGGCTGGACTCTGCTGACCATGAAACGCAGACAACCTGCGGGTCAACATGATCAAACCTGGCCTAGCCCCAGCCAGTCTGAACGTGCTGTGCTACAACACAACCTGGTAACATACTAACATGTCTCTGAGTAGATATGATGTTTCTATAGCAACCATGCACATCCTGCTGATATCTCAGATAGTAGAGGAAACACTGTTGTATGTCCTACTTTGACATTATATAATTGGTGCATTTTCACATTTTCAACTGTTGTAAATTGACGTGTTATGATATTGTCAGGGAGTCTCCGTGGCGAAGTGACCAAGCCGTTTGACTCGGGCTCCGAAGGTTTTGGGTTCGATTCCAGGCTGCGTCCTTCGGTTCACGACTACATGTTTTTTTCAGGAGACTCATGGAGGTCGTCGCTGGAACTACGGAATTCGTGCTTTGTGCGACGCTATCGGCAGTTCGCTGCGGAAAGAGACTTAGCCGTGTGGGATAAAAACCCGGTGCAATGGAATCGATCCTGTCGACTTTTAAGAGACGTATTTATGATATTATACTTTCCCTTTATATTGATGTTGCACCTTTACTTTATATGAGTGTTGAACTCTTATTTTATATGAGTTGTGTAATTTGATTGTGTATAAGTTTAATACTTTTGATTTTATGAGTGTTGCACTTTTTCACCGTTAAGTAGGCTGTTTTAGTGCCACATTACTAGAGCTTTCAGTTTAGTTTAGTCCATGGATCAACATCACGGCACACGGGTGCAACCTCCTAACTCAAACCTAAGTCTGGAGAAAGTCAGCTCAGTGCACGAACTCCGTAGCACCGGTAAGGATCCTGAATTACTTTGGGTAGATTTTTAAGTCCAAATTTTCCCAGGGCAGCGCCGTTAGGCTACTTTTGTCTATTTCCAACTGCCAAGGGATATTTTACGTGCGCAACAATACACACGGGCGTCCGATCTCACTACCCAGAGACCAGAGGACATTTTATTACTAGAAGTCCACGAGAAAAAATATCCTGGTCATCACCGGGGCTTCAACCCGGGACCTCCAGCACTCGAGGCGGACACCATACCTCGAGACCACGCAGCCCCCTTGTATCAGATCTTTCATTTTAATCCAGTATTGCACTTTTACGCTGTATGGCTGTAGCACTCTTACTTTATATGTGTGTAGTAATTTTGCTTTATATACGCATTGTGACATTTGCTTTTTATACGTTCATTGTGTGTGTATCTTATACATTCACTTTGTGCGATGTGTGCGATGTGTGCGATGTACTTTCAACATGTTGTCCACTTACTGTATGTGAGTGCTGTACTTTTTCTTTGTTTGAGTGTTGCACGTTTGCTTCATATTTGTGATGTATATTTTCTTGATATGAGTGCAAGACTTTCGTTTTAATAGTGGACATTCACTCGTATAAATTGTGTATTTTGACAATATGTGTATGTTGTACTCTGATTGTATATGTGTGTTTCACATATAGTTTTACAATTGACTGCCCTTTAATAGTGTTAAACATTCACGTATACTAGTGTTGGACTTTAGCGTTGTATGAGTGTTGTATTTTGAATGTATATGCGTGTTGTAATGTCACTGTAGGTGAATGTTGTGCCTTCACAGTATATTTGTATTGTATATTCACTTTATATCAGTGTTGTACTTTCACTATATATGGGTGCTTTTATTCACGTGAATGAGTGTTGTTATAATTTAGTTACATATCCTTCACAGGTCTTTGCAGTCAACCGCAGCATTTTTTTTTTGTCTATTCGTTTTTTATGGGCAGGTTTACGTTAAGTAGTTTGCCATTAGCCGTTCCACGTGGCTAAGTGCTTACGGACTCGATTCGTAAGTCCGCTAACCCGCGTTCTAAACACAGCTGTGACCGATTTAGCAGCAGTCCGCGTTGCGCTGGGTTTTAACTTGTGGTATGAGAGCTAGTTGTTCAGATAGCAATGACAAACTACTGAACGTAAACTTACTAAGACATCAACAACATCAGTAAAATGCTGGTGTTTATGTCCTTTAAATAGTATATGCACAAAAGAAAAAGGTTTGTTATTATGAATGTTGTACAGCGACTGATATGAATGGTGGACTTTGCTTGATATGGATATTCAACTGTCAATGCATATAATTTATGTACTTACCTTGGTGCCGGCTCCGTGGCTAAAGGTTTGCGAACGCGGTTCTTGAGCCGGGTACCAGGCGTTCGAAGCTCAGCTGCGACCGATTTATGTGTCGCGTTGTGTTATACCGTGCTGGTATGGGAGCCGGTCGTTCAGAAAGCAATGGCAAACTACTGAACGTAACACCTGCCTAGTACATCAACGGCAGCTGAAAAATGCTGGTGTTGACTGCAACGTCCCGTAAGGGATACGCAACAATAAAAAAAAAAAAAAACTTACTTTGGTTATGTGTGCTATTCTTTCCCTCTTTATGGGTGTTTTACTATTGCTCATATGAGTGGATGTCTTGATATGTGTGTTGAACTGCCCTTGTATATTTGTGTAGTACTTCACTGTATATGAGTGTTGGACGTTTCCTGTATATGAGTTTAGCAATTTTACTCTAGAAGTGTTGTACTTTCACTGTGAATGTGTATTGTACTTTCACTGTGTATGTGTGTTGTCTTTCATTGTATGAGTGTTGTACTTACACTGTACATGTGTTGTGCATTTTCAACGTATATGAGGTGTTGGACTTTTCCTGTACATGAGCGCTAAACTGTTCCTTATATAAGTGCTGTACTTTCTCTGTACATGAGTGCTGATCTTTTACTTATATAAGTTTTGTATTTTTACCTTACACGTTTCAGATACGTATTATTAAAGACGCATTGTGTATATGCTGCTTGCAAATATTAAACAATCTTGGTAATGTGTAGGTGGTGTTATCTATGTAACACCGGCCTGATTTGCTTCCTAAGAAATGCCCTGCCACCAGTTTAACTTGATCTATCGGGGATCAAAATAAACTATATAAAGAAACATCTTCACCCCGAAATAGAATCGAACACATGACTGAATGCAGGCAGTCAACCCATGCTAATCACAGCATTATCGTGAGTGGCGTTCATATCTTATTATCTTCCCCCGCAGATTGTGTGGACTAATTCGGCAGATGCCATGAGAGCGGTGCTGAGAGTGTTTTAATTGAGGATCGTATAGACGGCGCTGGTGTCTGCAGTTGCCGGACATATAGTAATCGTGATAACTTCTGAACTGTACAATATTTGGGCTTAGATTTTCCGACCATGCCTACAATGCAAACATAATTTCAGACTTCACTCGAATATAACAAAATGTATATTAAATCTTACATACGAATGTCAAACATAGTATTGTCAAACAAGCAATATACACACTAATACATGTATGCCACAAAATCTATATTGTATCTTCCACATTAATGCCAAATAATGTATGTTGTCTATGTGACAGGTTGGACCACCTCTCAGATCATTTTGTTACTAGATGGAGATAGCCCTCAGTAAACCCCTCTATGTATCCTGTATTATTTTTTATTTTTATCTATATTTTCAAATATTAGATAAAATCGTCTTTGGTTAGTGTATTTATATACCTAAAACTATAGAGAGAGTTAAATACTATTTCTTCTTATAGTTAGAAGTAGATGTAGGGTAGAGTTCGTTTACAAGCCAAGAAATCAAGTCAGGCTGAATTTTATATTCAGGTTTGGCTGTGAATAATAATTTGGCCACAGGAAGGGAACTCTCCTGGATGAGAAGTTAACTTCCGGTAGCACCCTACCATTCTGCCATTTTTGACAGCAATCTGGAGGGAGCAGGAGCTGCTATCACGTCAATTGGCTAAAATTGAACACCTGTCTGTGTTTAAACATATTTTATTGCTGGCTCTTGTTAAGCCGAACAACCTCTAAAACATAGAAAAGCCAATGATAGTCTCCACTCCCGGTAGGCCAGTCAAAATCTAGTTGCAGGGTGAGTTAATAATAATTTTGTTAAATATTTTTCTGTGTGTCAATCTGTCGGCAAAATCTAAAGGCCATGCCGATCGATAATAGATACTATTAATTAAAACTAGTGTTAGTTAACTAATATTAGAATTAGGACCATGTTTGTGCCATGTGGCTTGCCGACAAGGGTAAAACGCAAAGCTCGTCACATGTGGCATTAAAAACATGGATAACTTATATTACGTGATTCTCGAAATTAGGTATCCGCCTGCGGAAGGACACCTGAGTTAGTCAGTAGACGATTAGAGTTAAGATAATTTAATTATGTGCTTTAACTTCGGAGCTAGCGTATTCCTCTAGATAAAATACTTATTAGTTGAAGGAATTAGTTCAGAGAGTGAATAAGTTACAATTAATTATTCTTTATTAATCTCTATCTTGCCCATAGTCAGATTACTACCATGTGGTCCAATATGGCCTACTTAACAAAATTCAAACCTTGGGGGAATTCTCCAACCCTAATATTTTTCTTGTGTATAGTGAAAATAATCTTAAACCTAGCTAAGAAATCTTCTAGATAATTAATTATGTCGTAATTAATATAAGGAAGACTTGCTAGTAGTACAACTCATAACTCTTGAAGTGAACTTGGGGTGTTTCATTGATTTTAATGGTTCACTCGTGTACATCGTGAAGTTATAGTTGTGTGTGATTTCATTTCATTCTATAGAATTCATCAATATGTGATGGTAATTCATCGTGTGGAGTGTAGTTTGTGTGTTTCCATACTTGGAAAATGATGTGTGGTGTTTCATCGATTTAATGGTTTTTTAATGTATATGTGACGTCGGAGTTGTGGCGTCTGAGTTTTATTCTATTGAAGTCATCCAATGATATGTACTGTTAATTCATTATGTGAAGTGTGGTTCATGTTTCCATGATTAATCATGACTCAGAATATATATATATATATATATATATATATATATATATATATATATATATATATATATTGGAATGTGGTCTTTGAAGTAGAGCATTGTGATTGTACATGTTTGATCTAAATATCAGCAGAGAGAATAGGATATCATTTGTGTGCTGTTTCCATTAGATCAGTGTGCTGTTGTAGATGTCAGATAAGGAATCAGAATGTGTAAATTGAGATAATACATGCTATTGAAATTTATGAGACAAGCATGCCATGCAGGACAATGACATGGCCAAAAGAATTTACAATTCTGTCTTGAAGGATTATTCACTCCTTCTCACTGTCATTCACAGAGCCTGCACCCTGATCATCTGTAGCCGTAGTCACGACCGGTGATTGAGCTACGAACCACTCTCTTGATGCAGCAGAGAGTGGAGTCCATACCACGATCCAGTCAGCACTGAAAGCTTACCATCCAGGAGGCTAAGGATTATCAGATGAGTGGCTACCCACCCGTTTGCCACTGCACAGCAATCATAATTTTGTCCGCTATCGGCTAGAAGTCTATGATTATATCCTCTAGCTGAACATTATCTTGTAGAAAGTTCAGGGATCTGCGTATCTTTTATGTGTCAGTGAGTTCCCAGTGGGGCTCACGTAGTGTTCTTTAGGATTAAACGTTATGTTATATTTGTAATTTTAACAACTGCGTCTGTCATTATAGAATTAGAATTAGCATCATCAGATTGTGTGACGAGTGAAAGGACTACATCTATACTTATCATTCTGTCTTATCTCCTGTTGTGTGAGAATACATTAGGCAGTGGGGGATCATTATTCATCCAGGCACGTTAGCAGGAATAACTTGACAAACTGTCTTCGTGTGTTAGTACAGTTAGTCGTCATAACTTTCCGCCTGGCACTGTTTAGAAGTAGTGATCCATTCTGGGACTTTGATAATCATTCTTCTAGAATTGAGAGCCATTTGATCGCTTCTTCAGCAGTGGTTAGATTCTCTATTCGTAGAAGTCTATTTAGTATCTACTTTGATTCAATTCCATCCTAGTAGCATACGTTACGCGACAGTCTATTTCATAAATGTCTTACAATCTCTATTATCTCTCACACACGAATATTGTACAATCTATATTATCTCTAATAGACGAATGCCAAACAATATACTTTATCTCTCGCACATGACTGCCAAATCTGTCTATATTAACTCAAAGAAATGAATGCATCTAATCTATATTAGATATAACATATCCATCCATCGTGTGCCATGCCGGTAAGCGCGGGCGGTCATGTTCTGCCATCTCACTCGATCATCAGAGTCGTGGATCAGCTCCTTGTTTCTGTCTCGACCATGCCACAAGGCCAACCCATCCAGGTATTAGCTTCTAGGTCTTCCCCTTGGTCTGTTCCCCTCGATCTTACCAGTTGTCACCAAGTTCTCCAAATCATTTCTTCTCATAACATGCCCAAAAAATTGTGACTGTCTACGTCTAATGTTTCTAATCAATTTACGATCTTCATTTGTTTCTTGTAGGACTTGTTCATTGGTCTTTCTGGCTGTCCAAGGTATTCTTTGCCTGACTGCTCACTGTCCAAGCTTCACATCCATAAATTTGTACAGGTTCTATGTAGCATCTCAACACTCTTTTTCTCGTTTCAATTGACATCTTTTTTTGGTCATTATGTTTTTCATCTTACTAAAGGCTACTTTTGCCATGGCAATTCTTGTTCTAATCTCTTCAAGGCATCTCCCATCAGGAGTTTTTTTACTCTGGCAATCCAATGAATTCGCAACATTCTTCTCAGGAACCACATCACTATTGCTTCTAATTTCTTGTTAATTTGTTCATTTACATTCCACGATTTACAGCCATACAGAGGAAAAAATTGTTCTATATAGCATTTCAAAACTCTTCCTTTCATTAAGTGATATTGAGTTATTACATAAGATAATCTTGATTTTCTGAAATACAGGTTTTGCATGACGTATTCTGCTCTTAACCTCTGTTGTACTTCTTTCATCTGATGTTATAAATGCCCTTAGATATTTAAAATTAGCCACTTGGTTAAGAATATTTCCTTTTATTTCTATGTCACATTTCGGAGTTATCAATTTCTTTGATATCACCACTGTTACTGTTTTCTTGATATTCAAGGAGAGTCCTTTCCTTGCACTCTATGTTACTACAATATCCAGCGACAGTTGTAGGTCTTTTGCATTATCTGCCACCAATACAGTATCATCTGCATGGCGTATATTGTTTATATCATATCCTCGGATAGTATTCCTGGCATCTCTTTGATCAAGACACACCCCTGCCCTACTCCTAATTGTATTTGTTCGTAACTGCTCTCTATAAATATCGTGGAGATTTGAACTCAAACCTAGTCCATACAAGTGCTACTACTTCTAGTGCACTGGACTGATTGTTGTGTGTGGGTTAGCTGTCCTTGTTACCAGTGTCCCTCGCCATGAGACGAACACACTTCGACTACTGAGGCACTTCAAATTTGCGCCTCCAAGTCGATAACGAGAAGTCGACATGTTTAGTGCAACTGACTAGTAAAGGCGTTACACTTGCTACCTCGGCATCAGTAAACCTGAAGTTTAAGATCCAGCTGTCGTGTCCTTTCGGCCACGCTGATCTCCGTAATGCATGGTAATTCACAGGATATTTCCTGCTGCAGGTTTTTTATGGGTCTACATAGCTAAAGCTTTTTTTGGTTTTTAATCCTTTTCTTTGAGAATTGAATTCTAACTCATGATCACGGGCAAGGATGCTAGTCACTGCGGCATCGCGGCTAAAACAAACAAACAAAAAAACAAACAAACAAGCAAACAAACAAACAAACAAACCCTGTATTTATCATGCGAGTGAAGACACTAGGCGCATTGCTTAATCTGAAAGGAAGAACATTGAATTCGTAGTGTCCACCAGGAGTGCTGAAGGCTAACTACGGTTTTACTTCCTTTTTCACTGGGATTTGATAATATCCTTTGCTGAGATCTATCTTTGTGAAGTAGTTTGCTCTATTGAGGCTGGTGAAAAGTTGGTTTACCCTTGTACGCCAAAGCCAAAACTCTCAAAGATGAAATTCAACAACTGCTTTCAGCTGGTATAATATCACCTTCGGAATCTCATGATAACGAAAGATTAGTTCTTTTACTTTTACTAACTTTTAGGACCATTGGAAAATCCACGCTTAGCAACTTCATGGATGACATCCTGATTGCTACAGAAACATTCTGGAACATCTTGAGACATTGAAGATGCTGTTCAACCGCCTGAAAGAAGTGGGGTTGACAGCCAGACCAAAGAAGTGCCAGATTGGGTTCCGGCAATAAGATTTTTACCAGGATAAAACATTTCTGTAGCGTTAAAGCAAACATCAGCGAATGCCGTACATCCACTTGTGTATTATGGGTGGGCATCTGTGCCGTGGAATTCTTAGCTACATTAACATATCTTATATGTGTGTGTGTGTGTGTGTGTGTGTGTGTGTGTGTGTGTGTGTGTGTGTGTGTGTGTGCATATATATATATATATATATATATATATATATATATATATATATATATATATATATATATATATATATATATATATATATATATATAGCCTAGTAAGCAACGAAGCATGTTTTGAGTCTCCACCATTCAGTCTTGTAGTAGGCCGACGTAGCTGACGTGACTGCCCGTGCTATGTGTAGAGTTCAGGGTAAAAGGGCCTCTATAACCGAATGATCAATAAAACTATGCAGGCAATGGCTGCCGCTACCAAAATTGTTAGTTTCAGCGTGAACATTATGCTGCTGCTTACTATTTTTCCTGCTATTTTACATTATTTATATTGTGTGGCACATGCAAATGTGCCAGCCAAATATATTATTGCCTGAATTCGTAACAAGAATTGTAAGTAAACAGATATACAGTAGATCAGTGGTTCTCAACCGGTGGGGAATTCCCCCCCCCCCCCGGAATTTTAGGGTTTCCAGGGGGGTAATGAAGACCATTTCAAGATTGCGTTAATACGAGAACCGATTACTTGATATTGTTTTTCCCTTCATACTTTACAGTTATGAACATCTCATCCTTCTAAAACTCATTTTATAAAGTAAGTAGACCCACAAATCACGTTTTATGTGGATGTCTAGACTTGTTTTAGTATATGCTATTACATTTACCTTCCATTTTTACGTATACTGCGTAGGGGTGGGGGATTTTTAGGTAGGAAATATGAAAGGGGGGGGGGGGAATGACGTTCTGAAAATATAGTGAAGGGGGGCACGGGCCAAATTTTAGATAGGAAAGGGGGGAATGACGTTCTGAAAATATGGCGAAGTGGGGCACGGGCCAAAAAAGGTTGAGAACCACTGCACTAGATATATTATCCCGTAAATCGAGACAGCACTTCTTTTGATATATTATATACCATGTGAGATTACAGACTGGAAATCTAAGACGATGCAATAACTTAAATTAGTGTTAGTAGTTATTCATCGTAAGGGGTGTTTATTTCATTAGAAATGATACTATGCTATCTTCAGACTAATTGATTTCATTACATAGATTTCATTTATATGCAACAATACATTAATTTCCTTGTTTCCCTTGTTGGTTAGAATATCGATTCTATTTATGTGCCTTGATACTTTGATTTCCTGGTATACAGGTTTCTACGTTTTTACCTATGAAACAATGAAATAATCGACCCCTCTATGTTGGTCAGTGCTTATACCTGCAATGCGAAAGTAGACTCAGGGGTGGCACTGTCTCAGTAACATTTTGCGTTACGGAGAACCTGCCATTTTCTGTGAGATTTCAGTACTAAGGGCAGATCATGGAGAAATATGTTTTCCGAGAAACACATGGGAGGGGCTTTAGGATGGATTTTAAACTATCAACTTGTCTGCACACACACACGCGCGCGCGCGCGCACGCACACACACACACATATCGACGTACACGCGTTTGTGGGGTCGCACGTTTCTGGTTAGCTTCTGCTTGTGTCATCCATTGCTTTCCTGTGATATAAAACAGAAGCTCATTTCGTTAAGATACCACAATGTGGCGCAAAACAATTATATTCACAAAGACGTTACTACACAATCTTTGAGTATTTTCTAAGCATCACAATAAGTGTCTTCTTTTGTAGTCCATATCGTGTGGTGTTAACTGTCCAACACCAACATCTTTCAGTTGAATAGTCAAGTTACCTATATGTAGTCTTCATTACAAAGACTGCAGGAAAAACACGTACAATACATGTGGAATTAAACACATATATATCTTGCGAACAACGAAACGCACATACATATGTTCAAACTACGTAACTTAGACCAGGTGAACGAACATGTCAGTGTGACAGTGGAAAGCACAAATAAATCAATAAATAATAATACTAATATAAACAAAATCATTAGCCAACCTAAGATACCACCCACCGTCCAAACAATAAGCCAATCATCTAACGAGACAACCACCAATATACAAACCAACCAATCAATTTTAACCAGCCAACCATCTAACTTTCCAACCACTCAGTCAATAAACCAATCAAACAACTAATCAACCATGCAAACGTATACCCACCTAAATAACTAACCATACAACCAACCAGCGAATTAATATCTCAACTAACCATACAACCAGCCAGCGAATTAATCTCTCAACTAACCATACAACCAGCTTGCGAATTAATCTCTCAACTAACCATACAACCAACCAGCGAAGCATTTACTCAACTAACCATACAACCAGCCAGCGAATTAATCTCTCAACTAATCATACAACCAATCAGCGAATTAATCTCTCAACTAACCATACAACCAACCAGTGAATTAATCTCTCAACTAACCATACAACCAACCAGCAAAGCATTCACTCAATTAACCATACAACCAACCAGCGAATCAATCACTTAAATAACCATACAACCAGCCAGCGAATCGATCACTCAACATATCTAGAAGTTAACTAGCTGTTGCATATGTTAAACTTTGTATTTTTTTTTTTTTTAATATGGTTCACTTGTCATTGGGATATCGAACTATTCTACCCCCAAGACAACCAACCAACGAGCCAGCAAACCCACCTATCAAACAACCAACCATCCAAGCGCCCAATAAACCAACGAACAAACTATCCAACAAACCAACCACACAATTCAGTTCAAAATAGGAACATGCCTCCTACAGCCAGTGATGTGTGAACACCGAATAAACGGAATAACATGAACCAACTGCCCAACGTACTGAAGTAAGGAATTAAAGCAGCCATGAGAGGGACGTGACGATTCCCTCGGTGCGCCCAGCACCAGGGCGCTATGTGTCGGCTCTGCAACTATGTTCACGTCTGTGTGCAATCTTTCCTGGCTGGTTGAAGATTATGGTCACATCATATTGAGTAAGTTCACACAAAGCGTATACAGCTAATAAAGCAAATTAATGTATATATTTTGCACAATTTTATAAAAATAATATATAAGATAAAGTTATTCACATGCATATTTCTTGTTACATATTTTAAGTCTTAAAGTTCCCTAAGGCCAAGAACTGCTCAATGAAGCTCAAAGTCCCCATAGGTCATAATAAAACCGTCTCTGCTGGGTGGTCAAGGGTAGGTCACAGTGCAAATAATTACATTTATTTATTTATTTAATAATTTATTCAGGGCTCAGGGTTCCCTATGGGTAAGAGTCGCCCGGCGAAGTTCAAAGTTTATCTGTGTCATTATGTGATAGATTGATGTAATAAATGTTTCTGAGCCCGGAGGGCCCTCATTGTCATTGGAGTGTGTATCCATATACAACTGTCTGCTCACACCTTCTTTTTTTTTTTTTTTTTTTTTCATTCGCAGTGCGCTGTGAATAACGCTCAGTATTACTCGCACTCGCTGTGAATAACGCCTCACTTACACCTTTTCTTCCATTGGCGACAACAATATAAAATAGCTCGAAGAAGAGAATTACATAAATTAGAACGTTACGGCGACTAGCCTTTATCAGTAAACAAATACACAAAACACAACATATACATACGGGATGACTACAGTGACTACATTCCGATGGTGGCGTAATTAGATCGTCAACATTTCGGTCAGTTGCACGTAAATATTGACTTCCCATTCAAAAAAAAAAAAAAAAACATGCAAACTAACGTAAATTTGCCTAGTAAATCGCAAACAACAAACAAAGGCTGGCTGTCATTGCAACGTTCAGCAAAGGACATGCGCTATTTTAAATCATCAATCTGCTGTATTATAAAGGGTGCATTTGTAATGACTGTAAATGACAGTATAAATGTGGCATTTCTATAAGACATAAGTAATTCACAATGGTGATATCAAAGAAAAAGGTGACACCAAAATGTGAAATAGAAATGGAAGGGAAAATTCTTAACCAGGTGGATAGTTTTAAATATCTAGGGGAATTTATAGCATCAGACGGAAAATGCACAACAGAGATTAAGAGCAGAATAGGGCAAGCCAAGACTGCATTTTGTAAAATGAAAAGTATTCTATGCAATAAGTCACTATCATTGAATGTGAGAAAAAGAGTGCTAAAATGCTATGAAGAACCTGTATTGCTGTAGTATGGCAGTGAATCTTGGAATGTAAATGAACAAATTAGGAAGAGATTGGAAGCAACAGAGATGTGGTTCCTAGGACGAATGTTGCTAATTACTTGGACTGCCAAAGTAGCTAACAACGCCTGCCTGAAGGCGTCTAATGAAACTAGAACACTATATGCAACAATAAGAAAGAGACAAACAGCTTTCTTTGGTCATGTGATGAGAAGTGAGGCATTGGGGAACATCGTGACAACTGGAAAGATCGAGGGGAAGGGAGGGAGAGGTAGACCAAGAGAAGCGATGCTGGATGGATTGGAGGAATAACATCAGGGGAGCTGATCCAGAAAACCAAAGACCGAGATCTGTGGAAAGTAATGAATGCCCACGCCAGCCGGCATGACGCTTGATGATGATGAAGAAGTAATCCACAGCAACAATGTTGTACCTCAGATTTGTGTTCACAATTTGTGGACAACTTCCAGCAGGACAGAGTGATTGCCCATACCAATAGCAATATGGCGTCTACGGCTGGTGACGGGGCTCTGTGCTTAAGGTAATTATTTTGATGTCCAGATGAATGTACTAACTGCCGCATAGTAATTAATCCAATTATACAGATTGGTTTGGAAATGCAGCAATATAAAATATTGAAAGTGACACGCTAGATTAATCTTTAATAGTATACTTCTATTGTGACAACCACTAACCAACTAGTTCAACTAGAGACTAGAGAGAGAGAGAATTGAATGAAAGCTGACACTGATTCAGTGATTACACACAAGCTGTACTGTGTACTGAATACTATTAACTACACCACAATGACATCAGCGTTATATCAAAATCATTCGAACGTTATAAAAACAATAAATTGTTTCATGTAACAGATGATAAAGTGAAATAAGAGAATACCTCAGTTAGATAACTACGTTACAAGCTGATGTATTGATAAAATTGTGCTTATTTCAAAATTGGAGCAATGTGAAGGGTGGGGGGAAAAGAGGAATTCCAAGTAAATAAATGTCAGCTGCAGAATATTTGTATCACATGGTCATGTATTGGTGTTTGTGTTCATTCTGCTGAGTGTTAAACAAGCAGGAAGCAGAATTGTCTTTATCTAAATAAACTTAATTATGCTTAACCCAAAGTCGGGTCTTATTCGGACATGGCTGAGCTACAGTATGACAATAGACGGTACTACATGTTTTCAGTTAGCGCCAAATGTTGGGCGGCGCTTACCAAACCTGACACTCCACACTGTGCCATCAGCATCTGGTGGAAGAGTGCAATTGGATGAGTTCAAGCCTTACTTTAGTGTGAGGAAATGCAACCTAAAGACAACTTAAAAATGCAACCTAAATGTCATGGCATGGCAGACCAGACTCTAAACCTTGGTCTGCAACTGGTCTAGAATGGAAGCTATGACAGGCTGACAGAGTATTGCTTTGCTGATCTGGCAGCTTCTGCAGCTTGTCTTATTCCAGGTGTATTGGTGTTACCTTTTCTCTGGAGTAAACTAGGCAAGCAGGCAGAGAGAGAGAAAGAGAGAGAGAGAGAGGATTGTGCTGCAAGGGCAACACATGGTCTCTGAATTCAACTCAGGCTTTGTGTTATGGAGAGGTCTAACTCCATGTTACAAACTATTCTCTATCAAGATGGCAGGCGCCAGTCATATGTTTAACCTGTGCATTGCTATGACCAATCTTCTTCTGACTTCTTTTGTACAATCACCATTGTTGAGCCTTCTTTTGTACCATCACCATAGTTGAGACTTGTTTTGTACAATCACCATTGTTGAGACTTATTTTGTAGTCACCATAGTTGAGACTTGCTTTGTACAGTCGCCATTGTTGAGACTTGTTTTGTACAATCACCATTGTTGAACAAAATATTCAAAGTTTGTGACGTGTTCAGTATCTCCATCGTTGAATGTTATTGTTGATTCATATGTCATTTTTCCTGTAGACATTTTGTTTTTAAAGTTCAGAAACATATTGTGACCTTCATTGCCTGTTGACAGTCAGGGGTTAACTGTTCTAGTTACTTTACACCAATTACAAGGAGGTTCATGCAGTCAACATACCTGTGCTTGGAATTGGATTTCCACTAATAATGAATGAATTATGTCACAGGTGTCATAATGTTTTTTAAGTTCCTGAATAATATGAATATAATATTTAATCTCCCCTACCACTACCTCTTAAATTGCACATAGATTTAACATTCTAGGTGGAAATTCTAGAGATTTTTCTAGGTGAATGGAAGTAAGTTGGCCATCCAGATTCCTTTAGCTTTCTCCACATCACATCATGCTTCTGTAGGAGGCACTGCTTTAATATTGGTTGGCATGAGTTATTTTATTTTCCATACTGTAGATTTGTTAAAGTTCATTGGATGGGGTTAGTGGTCCTACAACCACTATACTTAGTTGCTTATTTGTTACAACATGCATGATAGGTAACAATGTTAATATATTTTGTTTCCCCCTGAAGGACACATGTAAATTGTGGTTGAAAATGTACTGCAATACATGTTATAATATGTAGGTAGATTTCTAGAGTATGCAGAAACCACATTTGGAAGATACAACATCCATGTTTTGCTTGATACACCAGTCAAAGCAAATCACACGTGGGGCAATATTTGGGGAAGGGACAGTTTATGCCCATGAAGAAAATCATTCTTTTGAGATGTTAGTTGGTTGGTTAGTTAGTTTTGGTTGGTTGACAGGTTGGCCAACAGATCATCCTCACTGGACATCAAACTATTAGTCCATGTGAATCTCAAAACTGAGAGGGAAGACCAGGAGAACTTTTAATCAGATAGCGGTGGGAACGATTAGTAGTTTGACTCTTTGCTGGCTGTTGAACGAGGGGACGGAGCACGTATGGGAATGTCCTGAGTGCAGTGATGTCGGTTCTTAACTCAACTCAACTCAAATTAGTCCATAAGTGCTCAGATCCCCTTCTCAGTATCTTCCTCAGAGTGTAGCAACCACCTGACACCAGTTCTGTTTTGGTCGACCATTCTTCCTTGGCTTCCCCTAGGGTGCTCTAGTCTAGTTTGAACCCATTCAACCTGTTTTTTTTTTCAGTCTGGTCTCTTAAGCTCTACAACTGACTAATCACTACATATCTGGCCCCTGACACTATATAATGTTGAAATATGAATCTTACTTGGGTGGCTCCAGTACTTGAGGTTCTGTGAGCTCACAGGCTCCAGTACTTGAGACTCTTAGTTCAGAGGCGCCAGTACTTGAGGCTATGTCAGTTCAGAGGCTCTAGTACTTGAGACACTGTGAGTTCAGAGGCTCTAGTACTTGAGATATTGTGAGCTCACAGGCTCCAGTACTTGAGACTCTTAGTTCAGAGGCGCCAGTACTTGAGGCTATGTCAGTTCAGAGGCTCTAGTACTTGAGACACTGTGAGTTCAGAGGCGCCAGTACTTGAGATATTGTGAGTTCAGAGGCACCAGTACTTGAGACTCTGAGTTCAGAGGCTTCAGTACTTGAGGCTCTGTCAGTTTAGAGGCTCCAGTACTTGAGACTATGTCAGTTCAGAGGATCCAGTACTTGAGACTGTATGTGTTCAGATCATGTGAAATATATGACTTCCTCCTTCTCCTTAAATTCATCATCATCCTGCAGACAAACAAGAGGTGGGTTGAACTGCAGTAAAATAATTAATACAAATGGGAGTAAAAATGTATCAGCCTTACAAGAATAAAATCATTGGTAACAGCAGATTAAATAGTTGTAAAGCTTTCAAGAGACAGGAAGACCATTAGGACACTAATGCATCTAAGAAAAATTACACAAACTGAATGAATACTGTTCCAGAGAAAACAGCATTCAGTCTGTGGTCAGATCTATAATAGTTTGGGGCTCTAACTTAAGTTATGATCAGGATAAAAGGTTGGGATGTGTTAGGGCAGGCATTTAGGTAACAGCTATGTCATCAGTACAGAGATTGTAATCTGTACATTTTTATGATAGTTGGTTACCATTAGTCTCATTAAACTAGATCTCTAGTTTGTTTTTATATTCTTCTGGAAGATATGGTCAGAGAGAAGGTGCTTGACTGGGCACTCTTCATTTTGTTTCTTGTAATTGTGGCTTATTAAAGCTCACAATCTATTTCTTGTTTTTTGGTGATTCATTCATTTTGTAAAATACTGTTTAGTGTTTATTTACAGTGTAAACTTGATCTTCATTATCTTTTTATATGAACGTGAAATCAAGACTCAGCATCATTGCACTAGAGACATTTCCACACATGCTGCATCCCTGTGTTCAGTTGCTTCAGGAAAGTTCCCATGTTGATGGTGCCAGTGGCAGCCTGGTTGAACATCTGCCTGAATCTCTTTATGGATAGTAAGTTGGTTTTACATTACACATAAAAAAGACAGGTGAGTGTGTTGGTGTAATGAGCACGTCCGACAACCCAGATCAATTGTAACCATCCGCTTGATGCAGATTTGAACTCCACCAGGCAGGCAGAGAAGCAGTATTTTCATGGGGCCACAAACATTATAATGCAGTGAGGGGATATTCCTTATTGATGGAGCAAAGCAGAGAAGAATTGGGAAAAAAAAACAATATGTTATCAAAATTTGTTGATCTTAGAGAACAAAATACAGCAATATAGTTTGCCACATGGACATGGGAATTGTGGTGGTGCAGAAGTTAACACACTTGCCTGCCAGCCTGGTGATGGTTGAATTGAATCTCACTCTGTGTTTAAAAAACATTGACCTGGGCTGCATGTCGGCTTAACCTAAACATGAATAATAACTTGATTTATCCTTCCTTCCTACCTTCCTACCTTCCTTCCTTCCTTCCTTCCTTCCTTCCTTCCTTCCTTCCTTCCTTCCTTCCTTTCTTTATTGTAAATATCCTCCTGTTCTGTAGATTGCACTACACAAGCATCAGTGAAGCCTGTTCTGTAGATTGCACTACACAAGCATCAGTGAAGCTGAGAATAGAAAGTCCTTCAGACCCAGGCCAGCACTAGTTGACAGACAAGTTGCCTGACAGTCCAGACAGTAACATCTGATGTCACCATAGCCAAGACATGCCAGGATGTACAAAGGGTGGTTGTTTTTATTTTTATAATCAATCACCATGTGTTCTGAAAATTGTTTTTGGTGATGTTAGAACAGTAATCAAGTATTTGACTAATGGGAAAACATTGATTATGTAAATTTATGGCACTGTTTTATGGTTTTGGTGTTAGGTTCATTTAACCTCCTTAGGTATATTGAATATGATGGTGACGTCATTGTGCTATTTAAGTCATATTTAAATTCATTCATTCAGTAGCATGTCCTTTGCAGAACCTCGCTGCCATAACAACCTTCCGGAAAACCTCTCAATCATAAGCAAGATGTCCCGCGTCTGATATACCCATCTGGAGATCATCCGCCACATCCTGCACCCATCTTATCTTTGGCCTTCCTCTTCCTCTCTTCCCAGGCATATATCCTTCCAATATTGTTCTCTCCAAACTTTCGTGATGTTTCAAGTGACCAAAATATTTCAATTTTTTTTGTTTTATCATCTTTAATAGCCAACCTTCTTCAATATTCAATTCTTTAAGTATGGATGCATTTGTTCTTTTCTTTACCCAAGATACTCTTAGAACTCATCTTTAACATTCATATTAAAAGGCATTTATGCGCTGTTCAGCTTGTTTAGTAAGCATATTTAAATAGTTTCATTAACTATCTGCAATGCAGTTATTTCACACAAATATGAAGCACAACAGTTTTGCAGGTGATATGTTTGAATGGTATTCTAGCTGCTGCTGTATAATAGTAATTTAACTCAGGTTGGTGAACCTCTCTAGTGCGAGGAAATGCAACCTAAAGACTAAATGTCATGTAGGGCAGAATAGGCTTTAAGTCTTGTTCGGCAACTGGTCTAGGATCAAAGCTCTGACAGGCAGACAGTTAGAGCACTGCTTTGCTGATTCAGCAGCTTCTTCAGCGTGTCTTGTTCCAGATGCAGCGGCGTTACCTTTCTTCTGGAGTAAACTAGACAGGCCGAGAGAGAGAGCATGCTGCATGGACAACACATGGTCTCTAAATTCAGCCCAGGTTCGTGTTATGGAGAAGTATAAATCCATTTTTCAAACTATCAGGACGGCAAGGTGCCAGTTACATTTATAACCTCTGCAATGCAAATGTAGACGATATGAGAAGAATCATCATCGGGGGACTAACATCAATAACATTAGATATGCGGATGATACAACATTGATTGCAGGCAATGAACAGGATTTGCAACATTTAGTAGATGTGGTTGTTGCACATAGTGAACAACTAGGGTTAGAGTTAAATTGTAAGAAGACACAGATTATAGTAGTCACTAGGAAGAAGACGACTACCACATTATGGACAGACCAGAACAGGTCATTATTCTGCGTCCTCAGAACTAGGACACATAGATTACGCAACCATATGTATACAAAATTCAAGATTGATGACTCAGCCATGTGCACATGTAGTTTGGCGTCGCAGACAGCAGAGCACATACTCCAAGACTGCCCAAACTACACCATATCCAGGCAAACCTTCTGGCCTAAAGAGACAACAGTGGAAGATAAACTATGGACCGCTGAGTGAACTAAAAAAGACTGTTAGATTCATACAAGAGACAGCATTTACAGTTATATACATATTTCAAGTGAATGAAAGAAAGAAAAAAACAGCTAGGAAGAAGGAAACTCCACATTGTAATATACAAGTGAATGGAAATATTCTTAAACAAGTGAAACGGTACAATTATCTTGGAACAGTCATAACATCTGATGGGAGATGCCTTGAATAGTTTAGAACAAGATGGAAACCATACTGACCAATTAAAAGTTGTCATTTTCTATGAGAAAAAGTGGTTAAGTAGTTCACAGAATCTGTACTTTTGTATGGATGTGAACTTTAGGCAATGAGCAGACAAGCTGAAAAGAAGGTGCTGGACTAGGCACTCTTCAATTTGTAAAATGCTGTTTAGTATTTATTTACAATGTAAACTTGATCTTCATTGTCTTTTTATATGAACGTGAAATCAAGACTCAGCATCATTGCACTAGAGACATTTCCACACATGCTGCATCCCTTTGTTCAGCCTGGTTGAACATCTGCCTGAATCTCTTTGTGGATAGTAAGTTGGTTTTACATTACACATAAAAAAGACAGGTGAGTGTGTAGGTGTAGTGAGCACATTTAAGAATAAGTTTGAAATTGTGGCTAAAAGAATAAACACATACTCAGGTCTTTTTTAAGTTAGTCAACATAAAGGACCATTCACTTGCCTTAAGACATATTGAGTATATGGTGCTAGACTATGTTTTTATAGATCAACTGTCACTGCAGGGGTCATTTGTATTTGTGCACAATTATTTGCTTGTGAACTTGAGCACCAGTGCACACACATGCTACTTCTAGTGTTTATTATTTTGCATGAGGACCTGCTTTCCCTATTACCAGTGTGTGGTTTTATAGAAGAATGCTGAAAATTAATTGGACAGCTAAAATGAGCAATCTGGATATTTTAAGGGCAGCTGAGTTGCAAAGACAACTGATCACAAACATCAGAAAGAGGCAGTCATCGTTTTTTTGGCCACACTTTGAGAAGACATAAAATTGGAACATGTGACAACCGGAAAGATTTGCGAAAAGAGATATAGAGTAAGACACAGTGAAAAAATTCTGACAGTCTTGTGTCGTGGCACAGAAGGGAGTCAACACGCGAATTGATCCATGACGTAGGAGATTGTAACTTGTGGAGAGGCAATCCACTGGATGATGATGATGATGATGATTACCAGTGTCTCTGGCCATCAGGCAAATGCTTCTCCAACTACAGAGGTCATGCCAGCGGTCATGTGGTCATTATTCTGCCAGTCTCCATCACTTCCCAAAACATTTTCTGGTACCAACGGCTCAACCTGGCAACCCAGATCAGTTTTAACCTTTCTCTCGATGCAGATTCGAACCCCACCGGACAAGCAGAGAAACAGTATTTTCATGGGGCCACAAACATTATAATACAGTGAGGGGATATTCCTTATTGATGGAGCAAAGCAGAGAAGAATTGGAAAAAAAACAATATGTTATCAAAATGTGTTGATCTTAGAGGACAAAATACAGCAATATAGTTTGCCACATGAACATGGGAATTGTGGTGGTGCAGAGGTTAGCAGACTTGCCTGCCGGCCTGGGATGGTTGAATTGAATCTCACTCTGTGTTTAAAAAACATTGACCTGGGCTGCATATCGGCTTAACCTAAACATGAATAATGACTTGATTTATTCTGTCTGTCTGTCTGTCTGTCTGTCTGTCTGTCTGTCTGTCTGTCTGTCTGTCTGTCTGTCTGTCTGTCTGTCTGTCTGTCTGTCTGTCTGTCTGTCTGTCTGTCTGTCTGTCTGTCTGTCTGTCTGTCTGTCTGTCTGTCTGTCTGTCTGTCTGTCTGTCTGTCTGTCTGTCTGTCTGTCTGTCTGTCTGTCTGTCTGTCTGTCTGTCTGTCTGTCTGTCTGTCTGTCTGTCTGTCTGTCTGTCTGTCTGTCTGTCTGTCTGTCTGTCTGTCTGTCTGTCTGTCTGTCTGTCTGTCTGTCTGTCTGTCTTTCTTTCTTTCTTTCTTTCTTTCTTTCTTTCATTCTTTCTTTCCTTATTGTAAATATCCTCCTGTTCTGTAGATTGCACTATAAAAGCATCAGTGAAGCTGAGAATAGAAAGTTCTTCAGACCCAGGCCAGCACCAGCTGACAGACAAGTTGCCTGACAGTCTGGACAGTATCAGCTGATGTCACCATAGCCAAGACATGCCAGGATGTAGGAAGGCTGGTTGTTTTTATTTGTATAATCAATCACCATGTATTCTGAAAATTGTTTTTGGTGATGTTAGAACAGTAATGAGTATTTGACTAATGGGAAAACATTGATTATGCAAATTCATGGCACTGTTTTATGGTTTTGGTGTTAGGTTCATGTAACCTCCTTAGGTATATTGAATATGATGGTGACGTCATTGTGCTATTTGAGTCATATTTGAATAGTTGCATGAAATATCTGCAATGCAGCAGCTTTTTCAGTGTCTTGTTCCAGATGCAGCGACGTTACCTTTCTTCTGGAGTAAACTAGACAGGCCGAGAGAGGGAGCATGCTGCATGGACAACACATGGTCTCTAAATTCAGTCCAGGTCTTGTGTTATGGAGAAAAATAAATCCATTTTTCAAACTATCCTGTATCAGGATGGCTAGATACCAGTTACATTTTTAACCTCTGCAGTGCAAATGTAGAAGATATGAGAGGAATCGTCATTGGGGGACTAACATAAATAACATTAGATATGCGGATGATACTGTATTGACTGCAGACAATGAGCAGGATCTGCAACATTTAGTAGATGCAGTTGTTACACATAGTGAACAACTAGGGTTAGAATTAAATTAAGAAGACACAGATTATGGTAGTCACTAGGAAGAAGGAAACTCCACATTGTAATATACAAGTGGATGGAAATATTCTTAAACAAATGAATCGGTACAGTTATCTCGGAACAGTCATAACATCTGATGATAGATGCCTTAGAGAGATAAAATCAAGAATAGAACAAGATGGAGACCATACTGACCATTAAAAAGTTGTCATTTTCTGTGAGAAAAATTGTTTAAGTACTTCATAGAATCTGCTTTTGTATAGATGTGAACTTTGGGCAATGAGCAGACAAGCTGAAAAATATCTAATGGCTGTGGAAATTTGGTTTCTGAGGAAAATGCAAAGAATACCATGGACAGACAAAAACAAGAAACAAATGAAAACCGTAAACTGATTAGAGAAATTAGACATAGACAGTTATAGTTTATTGGATACGTTATGAGAAGAAATAAATTGGAGAACTTGGTGACAACAGGCAAGATTGAAGGGAAAAGAACAAGGGGAAGGCAGAGAAGTAAATACCTGGATGGCTTGGCCACATGGCATGACTGAGACAGGAACACAGAGCTGATCCACGACTCTGGTGATCATGTGACATGGTGAAACATGACCGCCATGCTTATCAGCATGGCACATGATGATGATGATTGCTATGACCAGTCTCCTTCTGACTTCAAGACGGCAAGGTACCAGTCATTGGTAAATAAGGCATTACAACCATTAGTAATGTAGACAGTGAATAAGAAGTATCATTTCACATATTGACAGGAAACATTTCAAACTGAGTACACCTAAATAATTGCATTAAGTATAACATTTTCCCCAGTTGCTTCTGTTGTCCTTGGACTAAATAATCAGCTTTGGACAATTGCCCATTGCTTAGATCTAAAGGAAATTAATTAAATATTTGTAATTATGAACGGTTATTTCAGGCAAAAGTAAATGGTTTTAAACATTGTGTCAACCCACATTGGGTGTTACTGTTGGGTGTGAAGTGTTAGGTTTCACATAGTCTGGATCACAGTATATGAGGCGGCATAGCCAGTTCCCTTCCTCGTTATTTTTGTGAGTGCAACTGAGATATATATTTTATCAGTATTACTCATTACACTTTAAATCACTAAATATATTCTTTGCACATCCTGATTCTTGTTCTGCGTCTAATGTCTTTCAGTCTGGTATACAATAATATTTCTCATGGGGTTAGTTGATAATAGCTTATCTGAGATCTTCTAGTTTGATATTTAGGTGTTTTGTTGAAAGGAGTATTGAGTCTGAAACAAGCTAATTTTACGTTGCTATAATTACAAATATTTGTATATTTGCAGTAATATTAATGTTAAATTAGCTTGCTTCATAATTAACTGTGAGCAACAACAATAAACCGGTTAACTAAAAGTCTGAGAGAACAGTAAGCTTAATGCCAAAACAAAAGTCCTGGTCTTAAAATGAAGTCTTAAAAGTTGAGAGGATCAACTCTATTGCAACTGTATCCCATATGGCTTGGTCTCTTTCCGCAGTGCGGCTTGTTGAGAAGCATCGCACAAAGCACAAACTCTGTAGCTCCAGTGGCCACCCCCATAAGTATCCAAGGAAAATGCACCTGTGAACCAGAAGATGCATGAATCTAACCCACAACCTTCACAATGCGAGGCAAACGGCTTGATGACTTCGCCACAGAGACTCCCTGCAATTCTGATCTATCAAGTCTAAGTCCTCAGTACTCTTCTTTTTGGCAGTGAAGTCTGGTCAGCTTATCCACACCAAGAGACATGTTTAAACAGCTATCATATGCGGTGCCTGCAAAGAATACTTGCACCGGGTTTTATCCCATATGGTCTCTTTCTGCAGCGCGGAAAGCGTCGCACAAGGCATGAACTCCATAGCTCTAGCGACCACCCACAGGAGTCTCAGAAAAATTTCACTCGTGAACCGAATGACACGGCCCGGAATTGAACCCACAACCTTCGGAGCTTGAGTCATATGGCTGACCACTTTGCCACGGAGACTCCTGATACTTGGTATTAAATGGCAGTACAAAATCACAAATACCGAAGTATTGGAAAGATCATGTTGTGTGACGGTTTATTCCATGCTCAGTTTTTGTAGACTTAAATGGGTAGGACACATTAGGAGGATGGATGATGGTAGAATACCAAAGGACATCTTTCTTGGTGAATTGCAGATGAATGAAAGATTTTGTTGTCAGCCTCTACTACGATACAAAGATGTGTGTAAGCAGGACATGATTGATACAAGCATGGATATTGCACCTTGGGAGCAAGTCAGTGCTGATCATGTTGCATGGAGTGCAAAGATCAATAATGGAATACAGACAAAGGAGAAAGTGGTTGCAGATAGGACACACAATGAGCGTGTGAGACTTAAGATGGTGCGTTATGGTGGAAATGACCATGTATTCACATGCATCCATTGTGGATGAACATTTACCGCGCAGATTGGTCTGATTAGTCACGCTTCCATCAAGGGTTGTAGTTATGCCTCTATTGAAGTGCAATATAACAAACAATTGTCTTTCAAGATGGCAAGGTGCCAGAGATATTGCAAAATAATTACAGTCATGCGTACTTATAAATTATTTATCTATATATATATATATATATACTAGCTGACCCGGCCCGGCTTCGCCCAGTCCTTGGTGGGAAGCATCTCATTTAATTCATATAAGTAGTCATATAAGTTCCCGTTACCGACTGTCTGTCTGTCTGTCTGTCTGTCTGTCTGTCTGTCTGTCTGTCTGTCTGTCTGTCTGTCTGTCTGTCTGTCTGACCCGGCCCGGCTTCGCCCAGTCCTTGGTGGGGAGCATCTCATTTAATTCATATAAGTAGTCATATAAGTTCCCGTTCCCGTTACCGACTATCTGTCTGTCTGTCTGTCTGTCTGTCTGTCTGTCTGACCCGGCCCGGCATCGCCCAGCTCCTGGTGTGGAGCATCTCATTTAATTCATATAAGTAGTCATATAAGCTCACGTTCCCGTTCCCGACTATCTATCTATCTGTCTGTCTGTCTGTCTATCTGTCTGTCTGTCTATCTGTCTGATCCGGCCCGGCTTCGCCCAGCCCCTGATGGGGAGCATCTCATTTAATTCATATGAGTAGTCATATAAGTTCCCGTTCCTGACTGTCTGTCTGTCTGTCTGTCTGTCTGTCTGTCTGTCTGTCTGTCTGTCTCTCTGTCTGTCTGTCTGTCTGTCTGTCTAATCATTTATTGGTTGCAGTTAGAACAACCTTAGATAAACGAAGACCAACTTACAAAAAGCATTAGAAAGTGCACTTGAAAGATCTTTACATCTTCCCCAACAATTAACTATAATATAAAATCTTCAAACTTGATAGAGATAAGGTAACTATTATTTATTCATTCTTTAAGCAAAAAAAGATGAGTTACAATGTTATGCATTATGCATTATTTTTATGAAAACTTTAAAAATGCCTTACAGATTGTATCATTATTTATTATAACTCACATGCCGGTACATAACTATGGACAAAGAGTTTATAAATCTTTGAAAACGATGCTACAATATGACTATAAGTTATACAGAAAAGTTATGCCCATTGAAATAACTTTACAGAGTTAAGTCCCCTGAGATATATGAAATTATAATGAAAAATGAAATAATATTGGGTAAGCAGCCGATTTCACACTAAAAAAATATGACAGTGGGCTGCGCTGGAATGAAAAGAAGACGTGTAGAAAATTTCATCTCAATCGGATGGGCCGTTCGCGAGCGCATAAAGGACATATGGACATACAGACAGACAGACGGAGATCGCAATTTATATATAAGATATAAAAGAGAATGTTTGTTTGTGTGTCCTTTATGCATTCCCGAATGGTCCATCCGATTGAGATGACATTTTCTACAGATTTTCTCACTCCCATGGATCCAACTGAAATAGTTAGTTAAAAATCAATAATTTTTCCTCAAGCACGAAAGAAAAATGTATTACGAACTTCAGAAATAGATGAAGAAATGTCCCACAATCTTGCTCCAATCTTGCACTCATCAATTTTTAATTTTTACATGACAGAAAAAGGCATTACGAGCTTCAGAAACAGACGAGCAATGGGGACTGGAGCATCAGAAACAGATAAGCAATGGGAACGGGAGCATCAGAAGCAGACGAGGAATGGGAACAGAAGCAGGGTCCAAAAATGTACTTTGTGCACTTAGAGAAATGAATTTGAATGTATAATGACTGCTTATATGAATTAAATGAGATACTCCCCGCCAGGGGCTAGGCGATGCCGGGCCGGGTCAGCTAGTATTTTATAATTGCAAAAAATAAGCAGTCACATTAAAAGTTTTAGGTGTGTTAGCAAAAGGGAAGAAATATAATTTAAGTATGTTCACGACAGCCACTAACGCTTTTGTTACACAGACCATGTTCATGTTGAGTCTCATTTGATATCATCTTGTTCATCTTGTACCTTGCGGTGTCGAGGCAGTGTCTGTTTATGGGCTTTATATATCGATCTTCCCGTGGACTCTGCTATTCCCTCTGTCCATCATGTTCGTGGTCGGCCTCTTCCTCTGCTTCCATTTCTTGTGTACATCATTGCCTGTTGTGGTATACTGCTAGTTGGTAATTTAGTTACATGGCCACACCATTTAACTTGCTACCTTCTGATAAAATCTAGCGCTGGTATAACCCCACTTTAGTCCTGATTTCATTATTTCTGATTTTCTCTCGTCTTGACACATTGAGTATTCTTCTTAGGAATCTCATTTCTGTTGTGATTTTTCTTTTCTCTTTCTGTTGTCACCCAGGTTTGGCAATTTTAGCATAGAGTTGGTAGGACGATTGTGTTTTTTGAGTACTTTCTTAGCCCTATTATACTTCTGAGTTTTTATATGAGCAGTATGAAAATCCTCTCCTGGCTTGCTAGGACACACAAAAATCTGACCAAGGGGAGTCCGTCCCCATTGGCCCATAACCTTGCGGTCATGGTTTTCTGGTCTACACCATGAGGACGTAGGGTGTTCATGTTGAGTACTTTTTCAAAAATCAGAATGAGGTTGAGTTATAGACTACATTCTTTTTATGCTCGCACACTTTGAACTCAAGCGTAGTCCATGACACTACTTCAAGTAATGCTGGTTTAGCATTTTAGTCCAACTGTCCGGTGTAGGGGTTGAACCATCAGCACACCAGATGTCTAAGAATACATGTCCTTATCCATTTGGCCATGCTGACCTGCATATATTTCTTCTGAAGTCCTGACCAGAAACCAAATTATCTCAAGGACTGTGCTACAGAACTCTCCTGTCCTTCTGTAAGGTCAGAAAACAGCAGGGCGTGTACATCAGTTCACTTACTTCAAATAAGGGTAGAGACATGTTAGGATATAACCCGGTCATGGTTCAACACAGCACAAAATGGCTGGCAACAATGGCTTTGTTGGTCACGTTTCCTTCACAGCTGAGGAAAATAAAAAGAAGAACAGACAGAAAAACCAATGAGCAAGTCCTACAAGAAGCAAATGGAAACCGTAAACTGATTGGAGAAATTAGGTGGAGTCAAATTTTTTTTTTTTTTTTGGGCACATTATGAGAAGAAATAAACTAGAGAACTTGGTGACAACTGGCAAGATTGAGGGGAAATTAACCAGGGGAAGGCAGAGAAGTACATATCTGGATGGCTTGACACATGGCATGGTCAAAAGAAGAACACAGAGCAGATCTACAACTGTTGATAGTGGACAATCACGAAACATGACCGCCCACGCTTATCAGCATGGCACATGATGATGTAATTTCATTGGTTTTGGAGTAAAGAATGACCAAGCCTGATAAAAGGAGAGGTATGAAATGATGTGGAGATAGCCACAATGATTATGGATTGCTTATTTACATCCTTTTACCTTAGGAAATTATGGAATTTGCAGTGGAATGTTAGAACTATGTATGAATTTGAAAAGATGACCAAGATGGGAGAATAATATAAGGAGGACATTGCAGGCGCTACATGAGATTGCTGCAGATAGGATGACTTGGCGTGAGTTGGCTGAAGGCTTATGCACCAGCAGAGGATAAACAGCAGTAGAAAATGACTCTAACCCAATGCCCAGAGGACTTCGCGTGAAGAACAATTTGAATGCAATGTTATATTCCAAACTGATGGAACAAAGCTGAGAACATTTGAAAGAAAACATTTGCAGACTGTTTAGATGTGAGGTAGAAAATTAAAATTAAATAGTTTGTAAATACTATTTGCAAATACACAACCACCATTATGATTACTGCTGGTCTATCTGCCACATTGTTTCCTTCATTCTTCCTTCTTCCTCCCCTCATTAGTTTTCAGAACTTACATGACTGTGTTATTCACATACTCTGTTTCTGCTCTGTCAGGATTCATCATAGAAGCTCCAACAAAGCTAAGACCAGAATATCCTCAATCTTCAGATACACCAAGCCTTCACTAAATGACAGAAAATTGTTCCCTAAGTGTCAAGACTTTGCAGTAGCAGCTGATGTCACCAGTAGTTTCCAGGATGTACAAAGGGTGGTTAATGATTTTGCTTTATAAGTTGGTAATTATACATTCTCAAAATGTGTTAAATAGATTGTTTTTTTAAATGAGCAATACTTAACAAATGTTAAGTGTGTACATTTATAACACAGTTTGAGAGTTTACTTTATGTAACCTACTATAACCTCATATGGTTATATGATGGTGACATCATGCCACATGTCATATTTAATTAGTTAAATTGAATGTCACCAAGGAATTATTTTACATAACTATGAAGCATTATAGCAGGAGTAAGTTGGGGGGAAACAGGAATTAAAAATGCAGATAGCTCAAAACCTGAGAATCTGAAACAGTATTTTTACGCTACATTAGTGTCAATTTGTGTATGCAAGTACATAATTTGCCATGTTGGCGGAAATATTCAGTGAATATGGAAATAGCTCAAGTCTGAGATTTTTATAACACATGAGGTAAGGAAGTTTAAAATAAATTCTAAGATGGCTGATCACTGATAATTAGGCTCAAACAATTTGTGACATATAGCCGGTCATGAATTTTCCCCACACATCCGAAGTTGCTGCATGACTAGAAGATTAGCCTAAAACAATGTGCTGACACTAGTATGACAATAAAAGTAATAATCTGCCCTACTGGACCAAGTTTTCTTTGGAAAAATTTAGATAGCTCAAAAATGAGAAATGTCATCAGGCGGCCGGTCATCAATTTTTCCCAAAATATAAAAGTTTCTGGATCACTAGGAAATTAGTCTAAAACAATGTGCTGACACTAGATATGACCATAAAAGCAACAATTTGCACTTCTGGGGGAGTTTTGTTGAGAAAATGGAAATAGCTCAAAATTGGGAAAATTCAACAGGCGGCCGGTCATCAATTTTTCCCAAAATATAAAAGTTTCTGGATCACTAGGAAATTAGTCTAAAACAATGTACTGATACAAGACATGACCATAAAAGTAACAATTTGCAATCCTGGGGCAGTTTTGTTGAGAAAATGGAAATAGCTCAAAATTGGGAAAATTCAACAGGCGGCCGGTCATCAATTTTTCCCAAAATATAAAAGTTTCTGGATCACTAGGAAATTAGTCTAAAACAATGTGCTGACACTAGACATGACCATAAAAGTAACAATTTGCACTCCTGGGGGAGTTTTGTTGAGAAAATGGAAATAGCTCAAAATTGGGAAAATTCAACAGGCGGCCGGTCATCAATTTTTCCCAAAATATAAAAGTTTCTGGATCACTAGGAAATTAGTCTAAAACAATGTGCTGACACTAGACATGACCATAAAAGTAACAATTTGCACTCCTGGGGAGTTTTGTTGAGAAAATGGAAATAGCTCAAAATTGGGAAAATTCAACAGGCGGCCGGTCATCAATTTTTCCCAAAATATAAAAGTTTCTGGATCACTAGGAAATTAGTCTAAAACAATGTGCTGACACTAGACATGACCATAAAAGTAACAATTTGCAATCCTGGGGCAGTTTTGTTGAGAAAATGGAAATAGCTCAAAATTGGGAAAATTCAACAGGCGGCCGGTCATCAATTTTTCCCAAAATATAAAAGTTTCTGGATCACTAGGAAATTAGTCTAAAACAATGTGCTGACACTAGACATGACCATAAAAGTAACAATTTGCAATTCCTGGGGCAGTTTTGTTGAGAAAATGGAAATAGCTCAAAATTGGGAAAATTCAACAGGCGGCCGGTCATCAATTTTTCCCAAAATATAAAAGTTTCTGGATCACTAGGAAATTAGTCTAAAACAATGTGCTGACACTAGACATGACCATAAAAGTAACAATTTGCACTTCCGGTGGAGTTTTGTTGAGAAAATGGAAATAGCTCAAAATTGGGAAAATTCAACAGGCGGCCGGTCATCAATTTTTCCCAAAATATAAAAGTTTCTGGATCACTAGGAAATTAGTCTAAACAATGTGCTGACACTAGACATGACCATAAAAGTAACAATTTGCACTCCTGGGGAGTTTTGTTGAGAAAATGGAAATAGCTCAAAATTGGGAAAATTCAACAGGCGGCCGGTCATCAATTTTTCCCAAAATATAAAAGTTTCTGGATCACTAGGAAATTAGTCTAAAACAATGTGCTGACACTAGACATGACCATAAAAGTAATAATTTGCACTCCTGGGGGAGTTTTGTTGACAAAATGGAAATAGCTCAAAATTGGGAAAATTCAACAGGCGGCAGGTCATCAATTTTTCCCAAAATATAAAAGTTTCTGGATCACTAGGAAATAGCTCAAAATTGGGAAAATTCAACAGGTGGCCGGTCATCAATTTTTCCCAAAATATAAAAGTTTCTGGATCACTAGGAAATTAGTCTAAAACAATGTGCTGACACTAGACATGACCATAAAAATAACAATTTGCACTCCTGGGGCAGTTTTGATGAGAAAATGGAAATAGCTCGAAATTGGGAAAATTCAACAGGCAGCCGGTCATCAATTTTTCCCAAAATATGAAAGTTTCTGCATCACTAGGAAATTAGTCTAAAACAATGTGCTGACACTAGATATGACCATAAAAGCAAAAATTTGCACTTCTGGGGGAGTTTTGTTGAGAAAATGGAAATAGCTCAAAATTGGGAAAATTCAACAGGCGGCCGGTCATCAATTTTTCCCAAAATATAAAAGTTTCTGGATCACTAGGAAATTAGTCTAAAACAATGTGCTGACACTAGACATGACCATAAAAGTAACTAATTTGCACTTCTGGGGGAGTTTTGTTGAGAAAATGGAAATAGCTCAAAATTGGGAAAATTCAACAGGCGGCCGGTCATCAATTTTTCCCAAAATATAAAAGTTTCTGGATCACTAGGAAATTAGTCTAAAACAATGTGCTGACACTAGACATGACCATAAAAGTAACAATTTGCAATCCTGGGGCAGTTTTGTTGAGAAAATGGAAATAGCTCAAAATTGGGAAAATTCAACAGGCGGCCGGTCATCAATTTTTCCCAAAATATAAAAGTTTCTGGATCACTAGGAAATTAGTCTAAAACAATGTGCTGACACTAGATATGACCATAAAAGCAACAATTTGCACTCCTGGGGCAGTTTTGTTGAGAAAATGGAAATAGCTCAAAATTGGGAAAATTCAACAGGCGGCCGGTCATCAATTTTTCCCAAAATATTAAAGTTTCTGGATCACTAGGAAATTAGTCTAAAACAATGTGCTGACACTAGATATGACCATAAAAGCAACAATTTGCACTTCTGGGGGAGTTTTGTTGAGAAAATGGAAATAGCTCAAAATTGGGAAAATTCAACAGGCGGCCGGTCATCAATTTTTCCCAAAATATAAAAGTTTCTGGATCACTAGGAAATTAGTCTAAAACAATGTGCTGACACTAGACATGACCATAAAAGTAACAATTTGCACTCCTGGGGGAGTTTTGTTGAGAAAATGGAAATAGCTCAAAATTGGGAAAATTCAACAGGCGGCCGGTCATCAATTTTTCCCAAAATATAAAAGTTTCTGGATCACTAGGAAATTAGTCTAAAACAATGTGCTGACACTAGACATGACCATAAAAGTAACAATTTGCACTCCTGGGGGAGTTTTGTTGAGAAAATGGAAATAGCTCAAAATTGGGAAAATTCAACAGGCGGCCGGTCATCAATTTTTCCCAAAATATAAAAGTTTCTGGATCACTAGGAAATTAGTCTAAAACAATGTGCTGACACTAGACATGACCATAAAAGTAACAATTTGCAATCCTGGGGGAGTTTTGTTGAGAAAATGGAAATAGCTCAAAATTGGGAAAATTCAACAGGCGGCCGGTCATCAATTTTTCCCAAAATATAAAGTTTCTGGATCACTAGGAAATTAGTCTAAAACAATGTGCTGACAATAGATATGACCATAAAAGCAACAATTTGCACTTCTGGGGAGTTTTGTTGAGAAAATGGAAATAGCTCAAAATTGGGAAAATTCAACAGGCGGCCGGTCATCAATTTTTCCCAAAATATAAAAGTTTCTGGATCACTAGGAAATTAGTCTAAATCAATGTGCTGTCACGAGACATGACCATAAAAATAACAATTTGCACTCCTATGGCAGTTTTGATGAGAAAATGGAAATAGCTCAACATTTGGAAAATTAAACATTCGGCCTGTCATAAATTTTTCCCAAAATATAAAAGTTTCTGGATCACTAGGAAATTAATCTAAAACAATGTGCTGACACTAGACATGACCATAAAAGTAATAATTTGCACTCCTGGGGGAGTTTTGTTGACAAAATGGAAATAGCTCAAAATTGGGAAAATTCAACAGGCGGCAGGTCATCAATTTTTCCCAAAATATAAAAGTTTCTGGATCACTAGGAAATAGCTCAAAATTGGGAAAATTCAACAGGCGGCCGGTCATCAATTTTTCCCAAAATATAAATGTTTCTGGATCACTCGGAAATTAGTATAAAACAATGTGATGACAATTGTCACCGACCGTTAGGGTGTTTCTATTGAAATAGACAGAAATCCCTATCCAAGAGTTTGCCGACAGTCTCTAGAAATTATGGCTCGTTACAAGAATGTCTAAAGGGATGTTCCCGATAGAAGAGACTGGGATTCACTTGGTAGACAAAGGCAGAAGGTGAAGAACACTCGTGTATGTAGGAAGCCCTAACACGAATGCCTAGTTTATCTGTCGGTGATCCTTCGTCAATTGATGGAGCCCCCTGTTTTAAATACTTTCACGCACTCACGCGCACACCTTGCGTTCAAAATGATCACGAGTGGAGTACGTTGGTGAAAGTATAAAACAATAATACTCTTTAATAATAAAAGAGAAAATGAAAATTGTGGTTCAACTGGTGAACTATGATAGTTACATTTATGTTACAGGTACAAAATTACAATAGTTTTCTGATGCTTAGACAGATAGCATGTCATCATTCACACCATCCAGACAGTGACACACTCAGAACACATGTAGACACAGAGTCACCTGAGACAATCTGATCTCTGTTAGGAATAGTGCTGGCTTTCGGTTGTATTATGTCTTGGAGTCGACCCTGGCATTCGACAGGTGAACGATGCTCCTCCGGATTCCAGGTTCCGTCTCCACTAGTTGGTGGCTCAAAGTTTCGGTAACCGGACCGGTTAGGTGTCAGCAGTATCAGCAGCGAGGCTCCTTAAATCAAACAAACAGTTGCAGACTCCTTAGTGTCTTGACAATAACAATGTGTCTGAGTGTTGGTGTTGTGTGTCTGTTGTGTATGTGTCAGATGCAGAACAGGAATAAAACAATTCCTCTCTGCTATTCTGTATCAAAAGCAAAGGCCAATAGTTCTTATCAGCTTGGCTATACCTTGTATGACATGATGATACAAGGTGAAAAAGGGTCCAGAAGTGGACACATTCTAAGACCACATGGTCCATTGGAATAGAACATGTAGACAAATCTTTGTTTGAAAAAAACATTACAAAATGTACATGGTTGTAAAACTTGAAGTGACTCATATGCAATAATTACTGGTATATTCCTTAACACCATGGTGAGGAAGTCCTGGGCAGCCAGGATGTTTCCCTAGATAGCTAAGGAAGGGCCAACAATAATTCAACCTAATCCCACATCAGTCATTAGGCATAAAGCAATCAAGTGTCGCCATGAAGTCGTGAGGTATACCCCACAGAATATACGAGCTAAAAGATAAGAAGAAGGCCAGCAGGCAAGCAAGGGGGCTGAGATATTCCAGGCATTGGGCTGTAGGATGTCTCAGTTATCCCTTGTGGAGTTATTTACTCCCCAAATTCTGATTCCTCACCACATGGTATTTGCTTTGAACTTATGACCGTCAGTGTCATGTAGTTCGGCATGGCGGTGAATCAGGGGTAAGCAAATTTATGTTTGAATATAAATCGCCTAGTAATATTGCTGGCATGTGAGAATCATGTTCCACATGTCTCTTCTACTTCTGCCCACATGGCAAAATCATGTTATCATATTTTCAACAAAATATACATGTAAATACATTCACAAAATGCATATGAAAATAATCAGTAAGGTTCATACATTATATCTATATATAT
This sequence comes from Cepaea nemoralis, assembly GCA_014155875.1. Lineage (NCBI taxonomy): Eukaryota > Metazoa > Mollusca > Gastropoda > Stylommatophora > Helicidae > Cepaea > Cepaea nemoralis. The sequence continues at coordinate 658,869 of JACEFZ010004145.1, forward strand.
ATATATATTTTTATCTATAAATATATCTAGGCCTCACATGTTTTCTCTCAATGTCTCCCCTTTCAAATACCACGTTTCATAAATATACATGGTCGGGAAAGTTTTGGGTTTTCCCAATATCAGAATATAAATGTGTACACACTTCTTACTATAATCATAATTATTATGTTACTACACTCACCCCCAGTCTTATTGCAGCAATTAAGATAGGTTTTGGTATAATCTACCAAAGATGGAGTTGGATTTGGCAGCCCACTTCATGTAAGGTCTGCTTGGCACAGCAGCTATGGTCGTTGTGAACCGGCCGGAAGTTGTTAGTCACAATTTCCGGTGCAGCCGTACTAATAGCATATCGCTGTTTTCCCGTTGCTAGGTAGTGACGGCCATATACTTGGTATTAATAAGGGTTGAAGACAGGGGATTTCCCTTGTGACATCATTTGATGATGACGTGGAAATGTGCTGTCCCCAATAGTACAGTGTGTAGTTTTAGTGCAGCAAATGTCTGCGTCGCCAATATGACGTCATTATTAGTAATTTAGCTGCCGTACTGAATCCAGAATGTAAATTAGGAATTCCTCTAACGCAGTAGTGGTGGTGTTTGCATAGTGATCTAGACTCATCCCGTCACAGCCCAGGACGCTCGACGAGGACGCGTCAATAGGTCTTGGCCAGTATATAACCCGGCCCTGGTGCCTTGGAAACACCTCTGCGTCCCAGCTGTATGTTGATTCCTACGCTAGATTACGCACATCAGCACGCCACGACTTTCTGAGCGACCTGCTCCATACTCTCGTAAGTCACTGGCGCGACTCGAACCCCTTCAAGTTCTCGTGCGCTCACGTCAACCACGAGAGTATTCGGGGTTACGGAGAAAGCTGCTAACTCCTCGGCCAGGGAGACCGGCAAGAAGGTCATATAGTAAAAGAAATGTGTTAATTAACAGTAGTTGAAGTCTGGCATCACATACGTTACAAGAATGCAGTAATGTTTATACTACAAGGTGCATCAGATTTTTTTCCCCCGCATTTCCATCCTGTTTCAGGATATTGCGGTCAACACCAGCATCCGTCAGCTGTATGTTGATTCCTAGGCTAGATTACGCTCATCAGCACGCCACGACTTTCCGAGCGACCGGCTCCACACTCCTATAAGTCACCGGCGCGACCCGAACCACCTTCAACTCCCGTGCGCCCACGTCGACCACGAGAGCACCCGGATCAGATTGTTAGTGGAATTAAATACCTGAGGTTCTGACTGCAGTAAAACATGGTGTTTGTCATACCATGGAAAGAGTGTGGTTTAATGCTACGTACCACCTTTCACAATGATGTTTATACGTATTTGTAATGCGACATGAAGCGCACGAAATTGAGATTTATAACCGGTGTACCACAGAAAGAATGGAGAAGATAAGACATACATGGGCATCTGTTGTCCAGTTACAAAGTATGGTACACTAATTATGTTTGCCATTAGACAACACTTGTTGGTTATGATATAAGATGTTGTAAACTGTATTTTGTTATAATAGTGTTGATATTATTTATTCGACCATGGGCATTGCAGGAGTTTGTCCCATACCACATGGGAATCAACATAAGTCAAGGTATTCCGATACAGAGGGGGGTGGTGCAAATTCCCTCTACTTATCTACAGGACTAAAGATATAAGTGTATGTGCGTCCTTTACCTTTCATAGTTAAATATGTTTACAACTGGAAAATCCGGACCTAATCTTCCATCTCTTGTGTGTGTAAGGTCTGTGTGCGATAGTTCCACTGAAACTAGGGCCTTCTGTGAGTGAATACTGTAATACATGAGAAGGTAATCCAGGCTGAAAACAGTGCAGTGTGTGATGATCAGTCCTAATAACATGGAGTGTTATCTTGTGATAACAGTAGTACAGCTGGAAAGGACAGTAAATTTTGTGATTTGATGGTACAACATTAATTGTTGAGTTGAGCAATTGAGGACTTAATCCCCAGGGAGAGTGAAAATGACATTTATCATTCATGTATGCATTTATTCATGTAAATATAGAGTATAAAACAATTATAATCAGTTGTTGTTTTCTTTTGTTACAGGAGTGGCTGACTGTAATGTCAGAGCTCTCCTAGGATTTTGGTAGTGTTGCAACTCTTGCGTATGTTGGTGTTTAATTATGTTTTTGTAAGTGTCTTATTGTTGTCAATGCCCACCTTCTTTATTGTTTCATTCTACTCAGCTGATCGGGATACTTGGTGTACCCTATTGTCTTAGGACCTGGTGATTTTATTGGGACTACAAACTGTTTTCGTTTGATATCTGCAGTTGTCTGTTGTATCTGTTATTGAACTTCAATGTGTTATCCAATATGTTTGAATATAAGCTGGCACCGAAGTTGTAGTAATTGATAAATAAAAGAGCTTTCTTTTTGTATTAATCTTGATTTGTTTGTTAATCTCTTTTAGTTTATACACTCACTACTTCTACCACAACCTAACACCTCAATTCACTGCCTGGGCTTGAACATGATGGTTCCTGTCTTAATATCAATAGCCTTTGCCTCTGTATTAAGAATCTTGAATCTTCTTAATAATGCTGTCCCTTTCTTGTTAGTTGGGAGCAGTGAGAGGTTCCTTCTGTTTTTATTCCTTTTCTTCTTTGACCCTAACGCAGTTAAAGTTCCTCTCTTAACCTCTTATCATCTTAGCAGTCATAAGTAGTTCTTGCTTTTGTTCTCCCCTCGGCTACATTTATTAAGCAAGATATATTTCAGCTTGTAGTGGTCTGTGCGTTGTCTGAAGGTTATTACTTTTTCCTTTACGTTGTATTCGTAATAATTATCTTGGGATCCGCGTGGACATTTTTGTGAAAAATTTGTTCATGGGTGAGAACTACGTTATATGTGAAATAATTAATCCAATATTTAGTTCTTCGTGATTTATACAATCTACACCTATGACAGCTCGAGTAAAACGGTAGGGAATTTTCTTGATGCTAGAAAAATAGTGCTCACGAATCATGTAGGAAACTGGAGTAAAGGTGCTAGTCAAAGGCTCTAGAACAGTGTTACATGATGGGTCAGTCATCCGCGTCCCCAGTCCACCACACTTCTCTAAATGCTTTTAATCTTGAACGGAGACCATCCGGATAGCCTGTATATAAATAGCATAGAATGTTCTCGAACTGGGCGGGGAAGAGAGGAAGGCGTATGTCCATCGTTTGATTGGCTAACCCTTAGGGGGGTAACGCGTTTTTTGTAGGCCAAATCTAATAGCCCAGCAATAGACATTTTGATTTCAACCGGAGCGGTGCTATCAAAGATGGGGTGACCCTTTTGTGCCCCAATAATTCTGTAGGATGTGATTTTTCCACACCTCAGGTACCTCTATAACAGTGGTTCTCAACCGGTGGGGAATTCCCCCCCCCCCCCCCCCAGGGGGGAATTTCAGGGTTTCCAGGGGGGGGGGAATGAAGACCATTTCAAGATCGTGTTAATACAAGAACCGATTACTTGACATAGTTTTTCCCTTCATACTTTACAGTTATGTATGTCTCGTCCTTCTAAAATTCATTTTATAAAGTAGACCCACAAATCATGTTTTATGTGGATGTCTAGACTTGTTTTAGTATATGCTATTACATTTGCCTTCCACTTTTACGTATACTGTGTAGGGGTGAGGGGATTTTTAGATAGGAAATATGAAAGGGGGGGGGGGGGGGGGGGAATGACGTTCTGAAAATACGGTGAAGGGGGGAACGGGCCAAATTTTTGATAGGAAGGGGGGAATGGCGTTCTGAAAATATGGTGAAGGGGGAATGGGCCAAAAAAGGTTGAGAACCACTGCTCTATAACATCATTATATATGTTGTGAGTATGCCTGGTGGGGAGAAAGAGGCAATGTTTGAGTATTTTAATGAGAAAATGTGAAAGTGAAGTCAGAACTTCATTGCGAAGTTATTCTGAATATTGCTTCTTCAACCTGTCAGGTCTTCCACGCTGTTTACTCCAATTGCCTATCATTCCCCTGCTGTGACTGTTTGCGTATGCTTGATGACTGTAAATTACCCTCAATGCATATTCGCAAACCTTTGTGCATTCTAGATTCCTATGTGAATGCCTATCTCGCTCAATCTTAGACCAACTGTAAACTGCTCTTGTGAGTCTACGTTTGTCAGTTCTGGATCAGATGTGTGAGTGACGTGTATCTTTTTCATTGTAAATGCTGAGAATGTTTGAGTGAGTGATGATGGTAAATTTATAAGTAACCTCTCACATTAGCAGAAGGAAAGACAAACATTATATCCAGGTTTGCGAAACATGCCTAGCACTCCAGAATTACTAAGTCATGTAAGGCCTAGTGGCTATTTTAAGCTCATGAGTACTGCAACGGGCTCTTTCTAAGATTTACCTTGAATGCAGTTTATCTCAGAAGAGATATGGCATTTGTTTCCTGCAACATTGGTTTTTGGGTTCAAATAAACTGCGTTCCAAAAGGGACAATATGTGTTCGAACCTGTGTCTAGTTAGCTGAATATAATTGTATGGCTCATGCAGACTTTATTGTGGAAAATACATGTTTTCTTTCATATGTGCTTGTTTCACATGTGAAATATTGCTTAAGCAATTTAGCTTGATTACCTCCTGGAGTGGATAATGATTTCACCCAGTGGGGAAAAGAGCACATGAGGATGGTGATGATTTTAATGGTGTTTGTAAACCAGGTCTGGCGGTGAAGGGAACCTTGGCATTGGGGTGTGAGTGTGAATGAGATAGAGCATCTATATCCCAGAGTACCATCTAAAAAGGATTGTGTATTTGCTTATTGGTATAATGCTATTGCCTAATGCAATTATGGATAATGTATGTCTCTTATTTGTCTCACATATGCCTAATGATGTTTGGTTCAGCATGTTTGTCTTCTCATGAAATGTATCTTGGAATACTTATCTCATGGTCTTTGTTTCATGCTGTCCACTTCATAAAATGTGCCTTGCAATGTCTGTCTCAGGTTGGCCAGAACTCCTGTGGTTTAAACCCTGGGAGAACCTTGACTTGTGTAATCAGGTGGGTAACTTGTTGAGTGTATAATCCTGTCCCTAATTCAGCATATGATCCTGTGTTTATCACAGATATGGGGTTGATAATGAAAATATATCACCCACAGGCCATTAGGGTGGAATGCACCCATCACCACCAAAGAGAGATGGTGTTTGAATAACATCCTTCCTTTCTCCTCCCCATGTCTCTGTGTAGGTGTGTTGATGATTTTATATGACACTTATTCAATACCCATGTATAGAAAGTGTTGTACCTTTTGTATATCAACAGAGAACAAGGAAGGTGGAGAAGGCTTCTTTATTGGGACATAAAAATGAAAGTCCCTACCTCAGGACTGCCATTCCCTTATCAAAAAGTGGAACTAAAATAATTAGAACCACCCAAACTTTCAGGAAGCTACCAGCCAAATTCTGTAAATTCATTTGCCAAAGCTGTGGGTACTGAATGGGTCATTCATTAAACCCAACACAGGATGGACTCCTCTATTATCACTATGACAGAAATCACCTTCAATATTGGAAGTGAATATCCTGATTCATATAGAGTGACCTCCTGGACTCAGTGTCTCAGACAGGCCATGAACAGATAGTTGCTGTGTGCCTGAAACTTGTCATTATTTTCTCAAGTCTGGATAGTCAGTATCTTGGGAAATACCTACTCAAGAATGATGGTAGAATTCATGGGAGGAGGCTAGCCTGAGTTGACCGTTTATTTCCAATATCTGGATTATTATAAGTGATGTTCAAAAACAAGAACATGTAGCTTGTGTTTATCCCCATCTGGAACATTGTGTGGTAGTGGTCATGCAGTGGATTATTGACTTGGGATTTTCACCTCAAGAACACCCAGCATGGTGCTCTCACAGTGGTTGTTGGTTGGGACTTGAAACTTGTGTGAGGTCAGACTTGTAGGGTGATATGCTACATTGTCGTCAGCTTCACCGGCAGTCTGGTCATCATTGAGATTCATCACAGATTTAACTCTTCAGATACTGATTCACGGGAGGGAGTGTATTGCATGAGACATAGCATGGAAAAGCTGTTGCCTGGGGCTTTCCCAACACCGCTTACTGGTGATAACAGGATGATAACAGACCAGATCCAGCAGTATTTACCTATGACTTGTCCACTCAAACACTCTTAAAAGTTTTCCTCAGTGAAAAATTGAAGAAAATAACATTTGTTAGATTAAATCTGTGTGAACAAAGAAGTAGTGTTGGTGAGGAGTTTTAGTTGGAGAGGAGGAGAGTTGTGGTGAAGATTGAGATTAGGTTGATGGGTAATTATGAGAATGGTACCATGTGTTTTTTTTTATCTGTAGGCATATTCTGCATATATGTATGTTTATTACATGCCATTGAAGTGCAGAAGTGACAAGGAGAAATCATGGGTCTGTACTCAAACCCCCACAATCAACTTAATAAAGAGTGTTGTTGTAACCAGTGTTTTTTTAAGTACATGTCCCAGGTGAATGTCTTGTACAGTTACTGTCAAGTATTGTTCCTGGTGCCTTGTCCAACCATTGGTGATGTCAGTGAATTGTGAAGGTCCTGTGTGGATGTTGTCCAGTATCTTTCATGATGTACGACTTGACCAACTGTTGGTGTGAACATCTCCTTGTGAATGTATGTCCAACTTTTGTCAAGAACCTGTCATGTAGATGTTCTGTCCAACTGATGTAAAGTACAGTTATTGTTATTGTTGTTGTTCACTATGGTTGATGCCTACATGTCCAAGTGTACAACTGACATATGTCACTTTGACACAAATAAAATAATCGGGAGATCAAGGTGGCTGACTGAAAGCACACTTTCAACAATATAGTGAGGGAACTACTTTTCTCGGTTGGGGTGGCGACTAGTCAAGATCTCTTCTCGGCCTTTGAGGGGATCTTTTCCTTCTTTTATACATTTTCTGTGTAGATACTTGGGCTTGTCTCTTAGATGCACAGTGGGGGTTCCGAGCCAGAAAAACTGGTTCCTAAAAAGGGCTTAAGCGGGAATGATTATCTAAATCATGTAGATGCCTCTAGACAAAACTTGCCAAATCATTTCCTATATCTTGTCTATCTGTTATACAAGATATATTTACAGAGACTACTTCTAATTGAGATCTCTGTCTTCTCTTAACATGCCACAATGCCCCACCTAAGCCTTTCTAAATTTCTTATGCCCCCTCCTCCCCCCTCCCAACATAAGCATCCTTTTTAATATTCAAAAATTAAAATGTTCACCAAAGAAACTTGAATTGTTTTCTTAAAGAAGGGCTCACGGTTCCCAGAGGGGCCAGAGCTGTGTGTCGGCTGTGTTGGGTGAATTTTTTTAATTTTTTTTTTTTTTGGGGGGGGGGGGGAGGGGGGTTTGGCGGCTACCCCAGACAAGCTGGTTCCCCCGCCTCCCCCTTTTTTGTGTGGACCCTTAGTCTCACTGTGAGCTATTGCCCACAGTGGTCCACCAGGCCCACATCTAAGGTGAAGATATGTGATGGGTTTTTATTTGATCATCCCGGCCCCCGACCAGACCAGGTGCACTACTGGGGGGGGGGGGGGGAGGTGGAGAGCAGCAAATGCACCCGATCCTAGCCAAAGGACAATCGCTAGGAAATTATTGAGCAAACACAGTAAGTAAATTTTCAAAACATATGATGGAGAACTGAATTTCAAGTACAAAATAATTTTAATGAAAGATTTTTCTGTATTATTTAAATTATTAGTGATTATTTAAATTTAGTGAGATCATTGCGCTTGATGCTTGCTGCAAAGAGATGTTATGTCATGTTCGAATTTAGTTAACTTCAGTCTCAAGTCTCCCCGTTTTGTTATATCCAGCCGATTTCTTCCATTTTCGAATTGCCCCCCTTAACAATCGAATTGCCCCCCTGTGGGGCGTGGGCCCCACGTTGGGAAACACTGCTCTAGAACTTCAATTACTCCTCCGCACGACACCTAACGGTAGATGTGGAAAACAGCCACAGCAACAACAACATTGACAATTGTCATTAGAGAATGCTTATAATTTGAGTTCGCCATTATTATGAAGTCAGAAGCCATCGTGGTGCAGTCGTTAGCACATATACCCGCCAGTACTGTGGTTATGGTTCAAATCCTCATTAAAGTGAATTTCGACATTGCCTTAGTGTCATTGATCTACCCAGTGTAAACCTGGTACTAGCAAATGTCGTGGATAGTAAAGGTTACTGGAGTAATATTGACATCAACTGGGCAGTGCTAATTCGTCTATATACATTAAAGCTTAGCACAACATAGTCGAGACTCCTCAAGGCGGGATACAAGTATCCTTTCACTTCCTTGTTTCATTGCTTAGAAGATTCCGATATGCATATTTTCCTGCTGCAAGTGTTTCTTCCATTTGCAAAGTTTGAGAATCCCTGCGCTAAATCATGACATACATTCTTACCTTGTGTGAGCAGCGAGTTCACACCTGAAAGAGAGACACAGCCTGGGGTTGGGTGGGGGGTGGAGTAGGGGGGGGGGGGGGAGGAAAAAAATGTACATGTGTTAGGAAATGTTACTGTGTGTGTGTGTATGTTACTGTGTGTGTGGCTGTGTTTGTGTATGTTACTATGTGTGTGACCGTGTGTGTGTTACTGTGTCTGATACTTTGTGTGTTACCATGTGTGTATGTTACTGTGTGTTAGTCTGTGTATTACTATGTGTGTTACTGTGTGTATGTTACTGAGTATGTTAATATATGTATGTCACTGTGTGTTACTGTGTGTGTTACTGTGTATGTTACTGTGTGTATATTAATGCGTGTGCAACAGTGCGTAGATTACTCTGTGTGTAACTGTGTATGTTACTCTGTTTTTACTGTGTATATTACTCTGTGTGTTACTGTGTATGTTACTCTGTGTGTTGCCGTGTGTGTGTTACTGTGTGTTTATATCATTAGATTATTTTGTTTTTAAGAATAGTGAAAGTGATGATAAATGATACTGGTGATGATACTTATATTTGTGGTTGTGATGGTTGTTCTTAGTCAAGAAGTCAGGAAGTCACGCCCAAACCTTTGGGTGTTCTGTCTTTAGTTCACTGTATGTGTTGTCTTTAGTTCACTGTATGTGTTGTCTTTAGTTCACTGCATGTGTTGTCTTTAGTTCACTGCATGTGTTGTCTTTAGTTCACTGTATATGTTGTCTTTAGTTCACTGTATTTGCTGTCTTTAGTTCACTGTATATTTTGTCTTTAGTTCACTGTATGTGCTGTCTTTAGTTCACTGTATGTGTTGTCTTTAGTTCACCGTGTTTGCCTTGAGCAGGCTCGCTAGCGAAGTTGACAGCGATCTACGCTGGTAATGTCATGATGACGGTCTGACACGTGTTCCACGCCTCGGCTCGTCGCTGTTTAAATTGAAGGCAAGATTGACCACCTATTTCTCCTAGCTTTTCGAAGACGCCTGGGGGTGGTCGCTGGAGCTATGGAGTTCGTGCTTTGTGAGACGGTTCCAGTGTTTGTAAAAGACCGATCCATGTGGGATAAAACCCGGTGCAATGAAGTCGAGCCTCATGCCTGTCCTCCTTGCTGTCGGTCTACAGAGTTGTGATGGCGCTAAAGCAGGAAACTCAAGCGTAGTCAACCTACGTGCTACTACTTCGAGTGCACTGGACTGATTGTGTGTGTGTCAATTATCTTTCCCCATTGCCAGTGTCCCTCGCCATCAGGTGAACCCACTCTGACTTCAGATGTTATCACTCTGTTTAATCTGTCTCTGTAAATAATGCTGCCTAGATATTAACTTCTGAAATCAGATGTGTTTCCATTTATTTGTATAATAAATAGACCAGATTTTCAGTCCAGAGTGCTACAGCCAGCGAAGAGTCCCTATACTGATATTCCTTTTTGTAGACTGATTATGTGTCCGTCTGGCCTTTCCTCGGAGTACAGTGTGTCGGCCAGATCCTCTGGTTACTTCCTACCGCACCAGTCTAGACTAAGATGATCTATATGTTCTTCCACAGTATACACATGATTCCAAAGGGCAAGTCTGCCTTATCCTGAATCAATACCCCACGCAGTGATTCTGGACCCAGTCAATCTGTCCGTCGGCTGGTTTCCCCAACACACCAGCATGCCCTCAGGAACAGGCCCAATAGATGCTCCCTATCTTTGATATTTTAATTAAAGCATGCCACTCTACACGAGACAAGTTTGCTGTTTTAGAAAATCTATGGCAAGCGGCAAGTAAACACTCCTGATTGTTTAGTTTCGTTAGTTAGTTTAGTCGACAGATCAACATCACGGCACACAGATGTAACCCATAAGTGCTCCGTTCTACTCCTAACTCAAGCCTGAGTTCGGAGAATCTCAGCTCAGTGCATGAACTCCGTAGCACCGGCGAGGGTCCTGAAATACTTTGGGTAGATCTTTAACACAAACTTTTGCCCGGGCAGCGCCGTTAGGCCACTCTTTTTCGATTTCCAACTCCCAAGGGATTTATTTTTTCGTGCGCAACAATACACACGGGAGTCCGATCTCACTACCTAGAGACCAGGGGAAATTTTGTTACTAGAAGTCCAAGTGAAAAAGTCCCGGTCCTCACCGGGGTTTGAACCCGGGACCTCCAGCATTCGAGGCGGAGACCATATCTCGAGACCACTCAGCCTCCCAAATTTCAAATCCCGATTGTCATTGTTCGAGTGTTCTGTATCTCTATTTTGATGTTTTGTTTATCGCTTGATGTTGGCAATGAATTGATACTTTACACAAAATAAAGGTCCCTTGAGTTGAGCTGAGTTGAGTTGAGTCAAACACCGACATCACAGCACTCGGACCATTCCCTTAAGTGCTCCATCCTCATCTTCAACAGCCAGCGAAGAGTCCTAATACTAATAGTCACTTTCACACGCTTAATGACCATTTGCCATATAAAGCTCGACCCAGATATGTAAAGACCAACCGGCCCATCTGTGTCATGTGCTCAGCATCATACAGTCCTCTTTTACTTCCCGAGACATTTCCTGGTACACATTTTAAGCTGGGTCAACCCGGAGCCCAGGCCATTATTTTTTTTTTAATTCGATGTGGATCGAACCCAAGACCATTGGTACGGCAGGCAGGTCTATCCACGGCTCCTAATGAATTGATGTGGTTATATAATTAAACTTCATGGCATATTTAGCACTTGCCAAATAGTTCGTAAACTGAGGTGTTTAATTCTTAGTGCTAATCTGATGCGATGCCAGCGAGGTATTCCTCTTTACCGTTCGCTTCCTTTTAAGTTGTCCATGTATGCGTTGACATGAAGTGCCAAGAAGGCCTGTTGTTGGCTGGAGTGTGTCAGTTGTTGTACTACCCATTTGATTCTTGCTCTGATAGATCGCTGGCCGAATACTGTTTGTATACAGGAAAATAGCCTTAGAGAGTTGAGTTGAGTTGAGTCACAGCAATCGAAACATTCAAGTAAGTGTTCGGTCCTCATCTTTAACAGCCAGCGAAGTTAGTTGTAGCCTTATGATGCACTAATACACCACCCAGCCGTGCAAACCCAGCCAATCTGTCCGCCTGCTCGTTCCCCACCACATCAGCATGTCTGATGAAAAGATCCAACAGATGCTCCCTGTCTTTAATATATTTATGAAAGGCTGCCACTCTGCACGAAAAATATCCGTTGTTTTAGAGAATAATACAACAAGCTCCAAGAAAAACTCAACAAGAATTACCCACCCAGACAACATTACATCCTCTGCTGTTTTGTAACATACATTAATTTTAACAATGAAGACACAAATAATAGATTGCACGACTTTTTGCCTGGCATACTTCTCTTCATCTCGTCAGGTACGTACTGCAGAAATCACAAACCATAAGCTAAAGCAATAAGATACATCTTTTAAGCTGATATACGCAACACATATTACCAAAGTTATTTGAATTGTCTACTATGGTAATTGTAAACTGACTGTCATGTCGTTTTTGCTTGCACAAACTTGGTTTTTCTATTTGAATAGCAAAGGTTTCAGCTATCTTTAATATTCGTCCATTGTTTGTGTTAAATATATATTATTAACAAAACTTAACTTGCGTTACTTACCAAGCGAGACAATGGTCAGGCAAGCTGATTGTGGGGAATACAGACAATATATTCATTAAAGATTACATGTTAATCAATAACAAATTATATATTAAATGTAGAAGGATTTCATAAACATAAGCTAGATTATGATTAAGTACTCAAATGACAGACAGACAGATAGGTAAACTGACATATGTCAGACACACAGGCACAAATAGCATACCAGTTGACAGGCATATGTGGGAGTCACAGTTTTCTTTTTGAAGTTTATGTGTTTTTGTTTCCGGTGTTCTCAGGAGACTGATTTAATGTCGGTATTGATGCACTCACCCGTTAAATGATTAGATGATTTCTTATTCTTCTTCTGTGTTCACCTTCAGGAGTCAGTTGAAATAATCCGAAGAAAAAAGCAATCAACTTTTTGACATCTCCATTTAGTTCCTCTTCATGATTGATTAGGCGTAGGCCAAAATACTTTTCTCTATTCTGCAAATGTTGGCCCTCCTGCAACTGTTTGGCTGCTATTTTACAAACTTCACAGTTACATTCATATGTATCTACTATCTTTAGTTTATTGAACATGTGATATTTCAGCCTGTTGTGTCCTGTGTGGAGTCAGCAGATTATTTTTGTTCTTTTCGGCTGAGTTGGTAAACTACATCTTCTGCCTGGTGACTTGAGTGCTCTTATTGCTACTTGATTCTATAACTGCTTCTTAGGAATATATTGGTCTCTAATAGCTTATGTCTATATCAGGCTTAGATAGTCTTCCATTTTCTTTTGCCATTGTGTCGGCTACTTCATTTCCAGGTATATGACGTCATCAGTAAACGTGTTGCGTTGCACAATTTAGTCAAACCTGTGACTCAGTGCATTCGACTTCGACAAGCATATTTTTCGTGTTTGCTTTCCCTAGACTTTGATCTTCCCCAGTCTACCTACAAGGCAGTAGGTGTTATTTAGTTTATTTTCGGGGGTTCAAAGTAAATTGCACATCGTAAGAAACTTAAAATATTTAACTCTATTGTTAAATCATTATTACTATATGGAAAAATTGAAACCGACTAAAATAATTACTAGTAAACTACAAAGCCTGCTTCGTGGCTTAGAGGTTATGACTTTTCTCCGTAATCTCGTATACTCTCGTCAGGTAACGTGATGACGGTTCAAATCAGCAGTGGTTCGAATCGCATCGGTAACTTACGGGGTATGTGAGCCGGCCGCTCAGAAAGCAATGGCAAACTACTAGCGTAATCTTGCCAAGAGATCAACATACAGCTGAAAGATGCTGGTGTTGACAGCTAAGTCCTGTAAAAAGGATATGCTAAAAAAAAAAAAAAATACAAATATTCATTAATTGTTGCCTATGCAAAATACTGGGCTTAAATTGGTATCACAAAATGACTAATGTAGAGCTCACAGAGAGAACAATGTGCTAAAACGGGATAAAGGGTCAAAGGGGAAGAAAGCACGATGACATACATAAAATCAAATAAACCGACTGGTGAAATGACAGAGAAGCGAAACATAAAGACAGTCAGACAGACAGACACTAAGAAAGAAGACAGACACATGACAGACAGACAGACAAACTCACCAAGTTTCAGTGGCAGTTGAGTCATGTTGATGACAAACGTTCAGATCTGAAATCATTAAACAAAGAGTTCACTGAAGCGCATAGAAATCGTCGACCAAGAAAAAGACAAATACAGAAACTCTGCAAGATCTGGACATGGATTCTGGTTCATAAACACTAGCTTGTCTGGGAAACTGAAATACGTTGGCTATGTTAAACATTACAGAGGCTTGGAGAGAGCAGAAATGGGAGGTTTCTGAATGAAGTGGCAGAGGCCAACCAGCACGGAGATGGACATAAGGCACTGTAGACACTTTGAACATGAGTGTACGTTAGGAAGGAGAGCTGGTCAGAGATCGAGAGACTTGTCGACGCACCGTGATGAGACCGACGTGCTGTAAAGGGCCTGCGACATGATAGTAAATATAACTTCGATCTATTGCAAAGACATGGACATCTGGGCCAGTGGCATGACGCTGTTCTGAAATAAACACAAACGATAAAAGTGATCGATAAACCCATTTGCTACCAAAGTCAAACTTGGACATTATTCAAATCACACCTACGCAAAATCAACACCTGTGAGATGAGATGCTTTGGGAGAGCTGCCAACTTAATCCGAGATCGAGTACGAAATGTTGTTATCAGACAGACAGTGGGATCAACACCTTGTGCCACATTTATTGAAAGACAGAAGATCAAATGGTTTGGCCATCTCTTTAGAATGCAACATCATTGTCAGAGTCCGAAAAGGGTACAGTGACGCAGTGACATCGTTACGCCGCCAGGCGACTTAGCTCACAGCAGGGAGGCAGTAACTTCGTTACGCCGCCAGGCGAGTGGTAGTTACCGGCCTGCAAGGTTGCTGGCTGACAAGCGACCAGCGGTCAGGCAAGGATGACGCAAGACGCACGCATGTCTCGTGAAGCCACCTCAGGTGGGAGGCAAGTTGCGAACTAGCGGCAGACCGCTCTGGGACTTCGACTCGGACAGACGTGTGATGAGAGAAAGGCGTTGTGTGGGTTTCTGTGCTTGAAAGGCGAGTGTCTGGACATCTTGAGAGTCAGACTTGTGAGCTGTATTGTGGATGTAAGTGCATTGAAGTATCCAGTATATATTGTTGTGATCATCGTTCTGTATTTGATATGTGAATAAATCCATTGAACGGTGTGTCGTTGAGTCTTACGTCAAATCACGTTGTACTTGTACTGTCTCACATGTGTTAGGTTAGCGAGCCAAGTTTAAGACCCTGACATGTGTGGACGTGGTGGCATTCGTCCGGCTTTGAAATGAACGTGTTTATGTGATTAACGATTTAAAACTAGAGTTTGTGAACTTAGAATTTTTGTCAAACTTTATAGTACATGTAAATGTGATCGTGGAAGGCTCATTTTGATTTATTACTACAGTGTTTAACCATGTGTAAGACTATTTGTAAACGTACAGTGCATACATATTGTTTGATCTTGTAAGCGTGTAAAACATTTGTGATTTGTGAAGCTTGTCACCGTTTTGACCTTGTCGACATTGTGATCTTGTCGCCATTGTGACCTTGTCGCCATCTTGTAAACTTGATGTCTATGTCCTTACTGAATGTCATCTTGATGTAAGTGATGTGTCATCAATGTTGTAGAGTGTTGAGATACATGTAGATTGTCTTTGTGCATTGAGTTGTGGAAAGCAAAAAGGTTTGGAAAGAAAGTAACTTGTTTTGAAAAAAAAATTGTTGACGGACAAACTTACGACCTACAATTACACTCAACGCCATACAAACCTAATCAATACTTAGTGACAAGCAGGCACACACCTACAAATAGACGCTAATTCATTTTCCTCCAAAAACAAAGCAGGTTTTCCGTACCATCCGAAACCTTGCCGTAGAGGTCATTTGTGTTTGCGAAGTAGCGACCCTACAGTTCCTAGCCCGATTTCCAACCGTTCTTCACCGCATCCAGGGCACTTGAGTATATTTTTTCTTTTCATTCACTTTAAGGATGCAATTTTAGGCACGTATTGTCAATAGGAATCAATTGTAAATTGTTCATTACTAACCACTTATAACATATTTTGTGTGGCTGGTATTTCATTGACATTTTTCATCATGTCTTCATTATTTGATTTCATCGATATGGGGATAAAATTACAGTTTGACAGGTGATGAATTAACAAATTGGAGTGAGAAGAAATACTCTGAATACCTACTAGTACAGGAGAAAGCTAATGAACGCGATGAAAGAGCAGCTGAAAGAGCATTAAACAGGCAGAAATGGTTGCCAAGCAAGCCGAATTAGAACTCACTGCAAAGACAAAGCAAGCTGAGATAGATAGTGAACTTAAGAAAGCAGAGAATGGAACGAGAAACAGAATTAAAGAAGGCAGAAATAGCAGCTCAGAGTAAGAGAGAAGAACTGGAGTTACAGTTGAAAGATGAAACAACTTGACACTGAGACTGCCATTAATAAAGAGTCTAAGAAATCTGAGAGACTGGAGAAAGAAAACCAGTACAAGAAATATCAAGGTATTGTACGTAATTATACCTCGGGTGACTGCATCGCAGCCTTTACCCAAAATTTTGAAACGTTAATGGAACATTACCAGGTTCCACTGTCTGAATGGAATATTGTTTATATGAGGAGTTTGTCAGGGGAACCTCTTAAAGTCATTGAAACCATCCCCAAAGACCTCAGAAAAGATTACCATTATCTGAAATCTAAGATTATGGCACATTTTATGTTAGACGAGGCAGGTTACAGAGAACAATTCAGTAAGTTGAGCCCAAAACCGACTCAAACGTTCTCTGATTACCTCTGCTTAGTCCGAGATATATTCACCAAATGGACTTCAGCAGCTAAAATTGACAAAAATTATCAGAGATTAGAAGATCTGATTATTAGAGATAAAATTATTTCATCGATTCCATCAGCATTTTCAAAATTTTTGCAAGAGAATGAATGCACTAGTGTAGATGAGATTGAAAGACGTGGTTCGGCATATTACACAGCCAACAAACATTGTTTTGCCAGTGAAGCTACTGACATTAATTTTGTAGCAGCGGCTAACTATGACAAACCCTATAGTAGGCAGAAACCTCATAGACCTACCTCTGAGAAGTTTAACCACTGCAATTATTGTAAATTTTCACATCATCCAAATGAGATGTGCGATAAGCACCCAGAGTATCAGACTTACCTTCTAAACATGGTAAACAGACAAAATAAGGAACGTACATCTTTCAGAACTCTGTGTAAATGTTTCCTCTGTAAGGCGCACGGACACCATCGGAAAGATTGTAAAGGTAGGCAAATGATCAACAAAGCAAATGCCGCCTGGTTTGATGGTTCGTCGTCAGATGAAGAACAACCAGAGAAACAGCCTGTGAACTCAGCACAGGTTTTTGACGTGTTTAGCGCAAACAAATGCTCTGTTTGTAACACCTTTTATGAAGATGGTATTTTAACATGCGGTCACGCCATCCCTATTGCCAATGAAGAAGCTAATTTGGTAGTAGATTCAAAAGGCAAGATAATCGTCCATCATGGATATGTGAATGGCAAGTCTGCTACAGTCCTTCGTGATACAGGCAGTTCACTTATTGGCCTGAAGAGAACGTTCATAATGCCTACAGACTATACAGGCAGGCACGTAACATGCAGAACATTCTCAGGCAATATTGAGAAATACCCACTAGCATGGGCATATATTGAAACACCTTTCCTCACTGGGAAAGTAACGTCGCTGCATTAACAAACCCAGTGTGTGATGTAATTATTGGAAATTTACCTGAGGTGAATGATAAACCTCATGACATAACATCTCTGTGCATTGATGATACCATAACATCACCATCAAATGTCATCATTGAAAATGTCACACCACCTATTGAATGTATGGTAGCTAATGTAGCACTAAGTTCTCATGACATCATTGATAACATTGTTCCATCACCCTCTGATATCATTGAATGTGTGAACGCAGTAACTAGATCTGCTGCTAGAGTGCAAGATGAAAGTAATCAAACTGAGGCTATACAAATGCTTAGCCCAGTATCACTACCTACTAACACCATGAAGGAAACGTTTGTAACAGCTCAAAAAGCTGATCCTTCATTGTCAAAATATTTTAATCTGATCGGCCAAAAGCCAAAGGTAACCAAGAATGCAAAATGGCATTTTGCTGTGAAAAATGATATACTCACCAGGTATTACACCAGAGGTGACAACACCACAGAGCAAACTGTTTTGCCAACTAATTATCGCAAGCAAGCTTTACATCTTGCCCACGATATACCTCTTGCAGGGCATATGGCATACGTTAAGACCAGATCTAGATTATTGACACAGTTTCATTGGCCCAAATTTTGCAATGACATTAAAGAATATTGCAGAAGTTGTGACACCTGCCAGAAACTGGTAAAAAAAAGGTAAACACCCACAGGCAAAGTTGCAAGTTACTGACTTAGCCAGTCGACCTTTTGAGAAACTATCTGTCGACATAGTGGGCCCTCTTAATCATACAACAACTAGAGGGAATAAATATATTCTAACTGTCATTGATCAATGTAGTCGCTGGCCAGAAGCTATTCCGCTAAAGAACATAACTGCCAATGATATAATGGAAGTTTTCTTCCATATTTTTTCGAGGATAGGTTTTCCAGACACTATCCAATCTGATAGGGGCACTCAGTTTATTGCCGCATCTACTCAGGCTTTCACCAAAATGTTGGGAGTGAAGCAATGTTTCAATTCCCCGTACCATCCTCACAGTAGCTGGAGTAATAGAAAAATTTAACGGGGATCTAAAGCACATGCTTGCCAAAGTAACGCAAGAGCACCCCAATAACTGGGATATATATCTACCAGCTATTCTTTTTGCTTATCGCGAGGTACCACATTCTAGTACCGGTTTCTCTCCTTTTGAACTTATCTATGGTGCCAAACCACGTGGCCCATTGACCATTATCACCAAATGTTAACTGACTCTACTCCAGTACTTAAACCCATATCATCATACGTATATGTCACATCATTGCGTGAAAGAATCATCAAATCCTGTATTATTGCAAAGAATGCACTAAAACTATCTGGTGCTACTTGTAGACAGTATGCTGACAAAGGTAACAGGACAATAACGTTGACACCTGGACAGGACGTCCTTCTGCTACTACCTAGTGACAGACACTTATTGACTGATTCTTGGCAGGGACCCTTTAAAGTGACAAGACAGATCTCACCTGTAGACTACGAAATCCTAATAAAAGACAAACACAAAATATTTCACATAAATATGCTAAGACCATACCACAACAGAGACAACGAACAAGACGATACGACAGCTTGTACAGTGATAATAGATCACGAAGATGACGATGCTAGTGACGAAATTCCAACATCTGCATTAGACACGACAAACTGCTTGAAGGAGATCAAAATCAACCCAAAGTTAACTCAAGCAGAGACAGACAGTTGCAAACAGCTTATACAGCAGTACTATATCATCTTTTCCAACAACCCAGGACAAACAGAATTAGTACAGCATCACATCACACTCACATCAAACACACCCATAAAATGCAGACCATACACCATCCCATTACACTACAAAGAACATTTACACCAAGAAATAATCAACTTAGAGAAAAACAACA
Source organism: Cepaea nemoralis (assembly GCA_014155875.1). Lineage (NCBI taxonomy): Eukaryota > Metazoa > Mollusca > Gastropoda > Stylommatophora > Helicidae > Cepaea > Cepaea nemoralis. The sequence continues at coordinate 678,164 of JACEFZ010004145.1, forward strand.
TCATAAGACGATCCCAGTCAGACTTCTCATCTCCAATGGTGATTGTACGCAAAAAGGACAATACAATAAGACTGTGCATCGACTATAGGAAGCTAAATAAAATAACTGTTCTAGATTTGGAGCCAATGGCAAACACTGACGATCTTCTGACAGAACTGACAGACGCTAGGTTCTTTACGACGTTAGACATGACGAAAGGATATTGGCAAATAGCAGTAGACGAACAGAGCAGACATCTGACAGCATTTGCCACACCTTGGGGACTGTACGAATGGTGCAAACTTCCATTTGGGCTTGTCAATGCCCCTGCCACATTCGTACGTATGACACGACTCCTTCTAGCAGACATTCCTAACATAATTTGTTATATAGACGACATCTGTGTTCACACAGATACAATGACAGAGCACATTAAGACGTTAGAACAGACATTTGAACGTATTAGACAGCACGGACTGACTGTAAAGCCTGCGAAAGTAGACATAGCCTACCAGGAAATAACTTTCTTGGGGTACAAAATATCCAATGGCTTTGTCACGACAGACGATAAAATTGTGTCCAAGATACTAAAACTCTCACTTCCGACTACTAAGAAACAAGTCAGAAGTCTGTTGGGATTGATAAATTATTACCGGCAGTTCATTCCTGATTTTTCCGAACTGACCGAAGTGTTTACTAATTTACTAACAAAAGATAAACCAGAAAAAATTGTACACAATGAATGCCTAAAAATTGCATTCAATAAAGTACTTGCGTGTTTTTCTGATAATAGTGTAAACAATCTCATCCTGAAATTGCCCAATATCCATTTACCTTTCAGATTGCGTACAGATGCTAGCTCCGTGGCGATTGGAGCAGTCTTGTTACAAGAGTACAATAACACCCTCCATCCCGTGTACTTCGTATCCAGAAAACTAAAAGCCAGAGAACGGGCTTGGTCCATACCTCAGTTGGAAGCCCTAGCTTTAGTGGTGGGTATAACAAAATTGTCCAGAGTTCTTCTAGGACGTCATTTTATCGTGGAATCTGACAGCAGCCCGTTACGGTTTATAAATTCAGGAGTACCTTCAAATCATATGGTAGCGCGCTGGTCTCTGAAACTTCAAGATTATAGTTTTGAGGTTCGACATATCCCAGGCAGAACCAACTCAATTGCCGACCTTTTGTCCCGTTGTCCGACCGACCCAGTAAGCACCAATGTCTGAGTGCGGTTTAAGTTTAAGACCCTGACAATCATAAACAACCAGCACTGACCCTACATGAAAAGTCATCTGCTACGAAAGCAAGAGGATGTTAGAGAAGAAAATGGATTGACGACATCAAAGCCATTTTACAATCACACGAAATGACACTATCCAGTGCCACTCATCGAAATTGAGATTTATAACCGGTGTTCCAATTATTCCTTCCCACGACGCTTGACGGCAAATGTGGAAAATGATAATGATGACGATATAAGTGATGGAAACATATTCACATTGGAGATGAGATGTTGTGGAAACATGACAAAGCCCACAGGAATCAAATAGTGATACATGAACAAATTCAGGAAAATATAGATGTTTTTTACAGGACTTGGCCGTCAACCTCGGGACTCTTTATTTATTTGTGATTTTGTAGGCAGTGTTACCTTCAGTAGTTTGCCATTTCTTTTATCCGTTGGCCAATGGGACAGCCTTGGGCAAGGTGAAGTACCCGTTTAACATCCCCCCACCACCACCCCCCCCCACCCCACCACGATGAGTGCAACGTGAAGCCATGGGAGGAATTTGTCAATGAACCGTATACGTAGAACACGGTTTGTTGAATATATATTTCCTCAGCTTGATTGAAATAATTGCAGAGACTATTGAAGTGCTTTACAGAACCTATGTCCTTTTATGAATGTGAAACATGGACAATAAGCAGTCCAGCTGATAAAATCCTAATGTCAACAGAAATGTGATGTCATAGGAAAATGCAAAGAATACCATAAATGAACAGAACAACCAGTGAGTAACTCCTACAGAAACAAATGTAACCCAGAAATTGATTTATGAAATTAGATGTACAGGCTTTGTATAACACTGTAAATCCTATTGTCCATATTTTACTTGAATACAATAGTAAAGTCTCTATGCAAAACGGTAACAAGAATTAACGAGAGAATTTTGTATGAACCTCAAATCAAAAAGTTAATTAAACGATCTAAATTTTATTGATTCGATGAACAAAACAGAGTTCACAGCCTGGTCATCATTTGTTTTAGTTGTGCAAAACTTTCTGGGTAACTCTGAATTAGTTTAAAAGACGTTGTCGAGATTCTGTAAGCTTGGATGCAAGATGAGCATAAAATTGAACTACCTCCATAACCATTTGCATTTCTTTCCCGAGAATCTTGGCGACTTTAGTGAGGAGCAAGGTGAAAGATTTCATCAAGATAAATTTTAGGGACTTTGGGATAATAGCATTATGACATCTTACTGTGGGACCCTTCAGCTTGACTGTTTCGGGCATATCACATATTCTTCTTCTTCTTCTTCTTCTTCTTCTTCTTCTTCTTCTTCTTCTTCTTCTTCTTCTTCTTCTTCTTCAGCATTCCGAGCCGTTGAGGTTCTTTGCTGCAGATACAAACCTTCTCCATTCGTCTCTCTGGTTGACCTTCTCTTGCCAATCGCTGATTCCAAGTGCTTGTAGATCTGTATGTATATTATCTCTCCACCGTCTTCTTGGTCTACCTCGGGGTCTACGGTCATGTATTTCCTGAGTGTAAGCGAGTTTTGTTTCCCTGTTATCTTCCATTCTTTCTATATGCCCCTAATAGCCTTTATGCCCCTAATAGTCTTTAATATATATAACTATTGATAACAAATATGATAGTGATAAAGGTTAAAATGGTACCTAACTCTAGGCTTCTACATAACAATTGCCTAATAAGAAGGTCATTCTTAGTTATCTCAAACACCAGAGCTGACAGAAAACATCTTATTACAATTTTGGGATCAGTAGCACAAACTTGGAGTCCGTCAGGGCTATGTGTTGTCACCCTATTAGTTCAACTTGTACGCCGAAAATATAATGAAATGTCAGAAATGATATAACCAGGGAGCAATATGATGCCCTAAATATCGGTGGTAATGAAATACCAGAGATGAGAATCGATATGCTGATGATACAGTATTACTATCCACATAACAGAATGGTAAAGAAAACTTAACAACCTCAACCCAAAGAAATAGTGAAAATTACAACTTATATCTTAACATTGCATAAACAAAGATAATGCATACAGATAAAACTAATATGGAGAAAGAAATATATGTTAATGAGGACAGATTGGAGGTGGTGGAAAGTTTTGAATATCTTGGATCATTGATTACCAACAATGGTGACACAATGAAAGAAATTAAACGACGACTATCAATTGCTCTTCAAAGACTAAAACAACCGAATAATTTATGGAATGGGACAGATAGAACTACAAATATTAGATTTTTAAGAGCGTGCATCTTTCCCATTGCAACATACGCCTGTGAGACCTGGACACTTACTATACAAGGTTTTCAGCGCATAAATGCTTTTGAATATAAATGTTATAGACGTGTTCTAAGAATATTTTGGGTAAAGAAAAGAACAAATGTATCCATACTTCAAGAGCTGAATATTGAAGAGGGCTGGCTATTAAAGACGATAAAACAAAGGAAATTTATATATTTTGGTCACTTGAAACGTCACGAAAGTTTGCAGAGAACAATAAAGAAGTGTTATATACCTGGGAAGAGAGGAAGAGGAAGACCAAAGAGAAGATGAGTGTAGGATGTGGCGGATGATATCCAGATGGTTCGACATCTTGCTTGTGATAGAGAAGTTTTCCGGAAGGTTGTTATGGGAGAGAGGTTCAGCAAAGGACATGCTACTGAATGAATGAATGAACACAAAATTACCCATGAACAGCTATAACATTAAGGCATCAAAATGTGTGTAAACAAGTTTTATAACAATTATAATTGTCACTTTATGTTTACAGTCAGAAGACAATTGACGAGTACATTTAAAAAACTTTTTTACTTATCTGTCCACAGGCGTAAGAATGAAATCTAAAATGTTCAAATTTCTGCTACAAGTTTGTTACTATTCTGATCACACTAACCTTGGAAACGTAACTTCCAATTATATACGTCTAGAAGAAGGAAGTGGACGATCTTTGAGCAAAACAGAACATGTTTAGCGCCAACATTTCTAGGTCTCGCTGGAGATAACATTGTTTTTTTTTTTTTTTTTTTTGCAGAGGCTTTAGATAATACTACTTACAAGAAAAGAGTCAATGACGATTTTTGAAGAAGTGAGATTAATCAGAATATAAATGGTTGCAATTCAATAATCCGAAATAAGAACACTTAAGTGCGTTTAAACACAGACACAGGGTATGCTAGTCTGACAGTTAGTCGCGGTTTCAACTTCTCGGCAAAGAGTGACCCCCATAATGCTCAGTTCCTGTGCCAGTGAATATCACAAAAATGCTCCTCACTGTCCCGTGTGAAAAGTAAAACAGACAGCAGTCCCGACAAACCAACAGCATGCAAGAGCACGCAAATGCATAAGACCGCTGCCAGAATGCCAAAACAACAGTACGCCACAAAATTTACAGTTCATCGTCAATGGAAGCGGCAGTCGTTAGACAAGCAGCAGCTTCACACACATTACTGCATAATGAAAAGCCAGCTAGTTCAGCGATTAACCGCGCACCATTTTCTGAACATGTAGTTCACAATACCAACAACCGCGGATAGATATAAAAGCACTCCACACGAAATCCACTACTCACAGTGTTCCTCTAAGCACTTAACTCAGTATTTGGGCGATGGAACTATGTTTATAAACTTTACAACGAACTCCACAACGGAAAACGTACATCATAAGGAGAAAAATGAATGATGATAACAGACAAATAAGATAAAAAATAAGTATACTTCGACACAACGCATAGACGTTTTGATTATAATAGTCTTCATCAGAAACAGCACAGGTAGATCTAAATCATAAATTAGAAAATGTAGTAACATGAAATCACCAGCAGTCAAAGTGTCACACCTAGACTGTTTCTGTTTGTGTTTGAATGTTATTACAACTTCTAATTTCATGTTCCTATTTAGATCTGCTTGTGCTGTTTCTGAGCACAGTTATTATAATAAAAACAGCCTCCATTCATTGTGTCGTCGTATACTTATTTTTATTATATTGTTTGGTTTTGATTGACGTTTGCCATAGTCGTGTCTATTGTAAGGTATGTGAACTGCCTATATTTATATTCCCTCAATTTTTAGCAGGAGTTACATGTATCTTCATAATGTGCCGTGCCGATAAGCGTCATATTTCACCATCTCACTCGATCACCAGTGTCGTGGATCATCTTCGTGTTCTTGTCTCGACCATACCACGTGGCCAAGCCATCCAGGTATTTATTTACTTCTCTACCTTCCCTTTGTTTTCCTCCCCTTGATGTTGCCAGTTGTTACCAAGTTCTCTCATTTATTTCTTCTCATAACGTGACTAAAACATTAGGACTGTCTACGTCTAATTTCTATAATCAATGTACACGTCCCTAAACGCTTTATTTGCTATTGTTACATAATCCTGCAGCCGTGACTTCTCAGGTACAATCATCGTTGTGTACGTTACATGCATTGTGTGGCCAAGGTGGCGTAGTGGGTAGCACTCTTGGCACAAGGCCTGATGGTCACGTATTCGAACTCTTGTGGAGACGGGGATCTTGTAACAGAAGTGGACACTTGGGCTGACAGGTCGACCCGGCCTAGATTGAGTACCAAGACACGGTATGGGAAATTAAAGAGACCGGTGTGGTATTGACAACACCATCTGTTGAGTTCCGAATTTTTTATAAAATATGGGGAAGCACCATAAACTCAGGGAGCCACGATAACGTTGTTGCTAGACGCTGGCCTGCCTTCCGGCCGGAAATAATGAGCTCGACTCCTTATGGGGCGGACAATTTAAATTCACCAGAGCTCCCATGTCCAGACACTTTCTTGCACCCGGCAATAGGCGAGAATAAATGTCTGGGGAAATAAATGCTACCCGCGTGCTATTCATCGCATGGCCAAGGTCCATTGGTCTATACAAGCCTGGATGTTGCACCATGTACCCGAGGCCCTGTAGGGTGGCTGAGTGGTCTCGAGATATGGTGTCCACTTCGAGTGCTGGAAGCCCAGGTTCAAGCCCCGGTGTGGGCCGGGATTTTTTCACGTGGAGTTCTAGTAACGAAAATTTTCCCTGGTCTCTGGGTAGTGAGATCGGACGCCCATGTGTATTGCCGTGCACATAAAACATCACTTGGCAATTGGAAATCGAACAAGAGTCGCCTAACGGCTCTGCCCGGGCACAATTGCGGGGTAAACATCTACCCAAAGTATTTCAGGATCCTCGCAGATGCTACACAGTTCGTGCACTGAGCTGAGATTCCCCGTACTCAGGCTTGAGTTAGGAGTAGAACAGAGCACACCGGGTAACAGGTGTAACCGAGTAACGGGTAACACCCGTGTGCCGTGATATTGATCCGTCGACTAAACTAAACTAAACTAAACTAAACTAAACTAAACCCGAGGCCCCTTAAGGCTAGTAAAATGGACCTTTCACCAAGTACTGAATACCTCTCAGCGCCTGGGCGTACATTCATTGATTGTACTTAACATCATTATCAAGTGCCATGCCGATAAACGTTGGTGGTCATGTTTCGCCATCTCACGCGATCACCAGAGTGGTTGATCGCCTCAGTGTTCTTGTCTCGACCATGCCACGTGGTCAAGAATGTTCTTGTCTCAACCGTGCCACCTGGCAAAACCGTCCTGGTATTTACTTCTCTGCATTTCCCTTGATCTTTTCCCCTCGATCTTGCCAGTTGTCACCAAGTTCTCCAATTTATTTCTTCTCATAACTTGTCCAAAAAACTGTGACTGTCTACGTCTAATGTCTCTAATCAGTCTACGATTTTCATTTGTTTCTTTTAGGACGTGGGCATTTGTTTTTCAGTCTGTCTATTGCATTCTTTGCATTCTCTTCAGAAACCACATTTCTACAGCCATCACATGTATTTCAGCTTGTCTGCTCATTGTCTAAGCTTCACATCCATACAAAAGCTTAGGTTCTATGAAGCACTTCAACAATCTTTCTCTCATTGCGAATGACATCATTTATATTGGACAGTTTCTTGTCCATCTTGCAAATGGTGTCCTTCGCCATGGTCATTCTTGTTCTAATCTCTTCAAGGTATTCACCATAAGATGTTATAACAGTTCCCAGATAATTGTACCAATTCACATGTTCAAGAATATCTCCATTTACTTGTGTATTGCATTGTGGTATTTCCTTCTTCTTAGTTACGACCATAATCAGTGTTTTCTTACAATTTACTTCTAACCTTAGTTGTTCACTGTGTGCAAGAACCGCATCTACTAAATGTTGCAAATGCTGCTCATTGTCTGCAATAAATACTGTTTCATCCGCAAATTTAATGTTTTTGATGTTGCTGTACAGGAAAAAAAAATAGATCTGGAGATTACACAACTTTGTCTCACACCTCTCTTAATAGGCTGATATTTACCTATTTCATTATCAAGCTTTATGGCAGCCTGTTGTTTCCAATATATGTTGTTTATTTTTTACAAGTCTAAGGTCTTTCCCATCAATTTGTAGATCTGCAAGCATCTTCATCATGTTGACATATCATAATTTACTTAACAATAAATTGTGCACGCAACAACAAATTGTGCATGTTCATTGCATTATGTTGCAGTCAACCCCAGGATAGTGTTCTAGGCAATTGAAGTTCAGCAGTGTGCCATTGCTTTCTTAACGAGAAATGAACGTTTATGTTCAGCTGGCCGGCGCCAGGAGTGAAGTGACATGTATTGTGTGATGTTTCCGTGTGATATTGTTTCATGGAGTTCAACCGAGCCTAGACAATCTTATATCACATATTATATGTAGTTGCATATATTATATAAAGTTGCATGTGTTGTGTGATGTTCCCGTATGTTTCTGGAGATCGAATATGTAAACATGTATGTTATGTTTGTTGCGCTCTTTGCTTTGAACTATAGCGTAGTCCATACACACTCTACTTCTAGTAGTGCTGAATTGCATTTTGCGTGTGCATTAGCTTTCCCTATTAACTGTGTCACTCGCCAACAGGCGAACCCACTCCGACTTCAGAGGTAATTGTAATTTACATCCCCAAAAATGATATGTCATCATTTTAGTCCAACTGTCCGATGTAGGGGTTGAACACCTTACCTAGGTATCAGCACACCGGATGTTTAAGAACACGCGTTCTTATCCACTCGGCCATGCTGACCTAAGTGTTCAAATATGATCAATGACACTGATATCACCAACTGTATGAAGTCATATGTATTGTATGCTGTTTGTGTGTGTTTGAGCAGTTCCACAACGATCAGACACATTGGTTTCACAAGCGATTCTGCTGCGAACAACCGCCGATAAGACTTCTCTTTGTTTACTTAACTATTGCGCTAAATTTCAACGCCTGTCAGGGCAAGCCTCATGTGTATATTCAAGACAATGTATTCCCGTAGTGAATGTGAATAACGAAGACACACAACTGATTGCATGATTTATTGCCTAGAATATTTCGCTGCATCTCGTCAGGTACATACTACGGGATTCACACAACATAAACTAAAGTAATAAGATAAATTATTCAAGCTGAAATATACAGTACACATATTCACAGATATTTGAAATGTCTAACACGGTAATTTAAAATGTCGATCATGTCTGTTTGATTAGCACAAAGTTGGTTTTTGTTAATGAATGCCAGATGCCTCTGTCGGCTATAACATGCGACCATTGCATGTGTTAACTGATTAAGTGCCATGGGATGATTAATTGGCTTCAGCTACTTCCCGTATCTGCCATGGGCTTACATATCGCCAAACTGTTGTTATTGCGAATTGTTGTCTAAATTACAGTATCAATACACTAGGTTTCCGTACGCAATCTGCTTCAATTTGATATATAATACAATATGTCTGCTGCCGTATTAACAATATTTAGGTTATAAATGTGACACACCCCTACTACAATTTTCCGCCGTCCATTTTTGATTAACCCAAACCTACTTTTTGTGTGGCACTTAAATTGTTACAGAACACACGAAACGTATTGCCCCTAATTTGTATATGCCAGACTGTAGACATATAAGAAATCTCTGGGATTATGACAACTGCAAGATTGTGGGAATATCAGCAAACACTTTGGATAAAGATATTTGCCTTGTGTGGTGAAATAATGGGCAAGAGGGGCGCTAACACACTGGCACCGTGCCGCTTTGACAGGCAATAGTCTATTATTTTGTGTTTCCAACAAGGCATAATAACTACAACCCATTACCGTAGTGAAATTTATACCTCTCCATAGCGCAAAACCTGGGCTGTACTGTGGAGACGATGTGTTGCCCATGCAGCATGATCCCTCTCTCGGCCTGCCTAGTTTACTCCAGAGGAATGGTACCACCAATACACCAGTAACAAAGGAGGAAGAGATAGAGAGATGTATACTATTATGACCAGGTTATGAACTGGGCTTCTGATTGCGTAGTTGATGGGGTAGAATTAAATCCATTGCAATGCTTATGTGGAATGGTTAACGTAGAGCTGAGTTGCACCATGAACCGACGTAGCTCTCTGGACATCCCTATACGTGCTCTGCCTTCATCTTCAACAATAAATATATAGAATATATACTTATATGATTAACATAAAGTTCGTGAACTATCGTGTTTTCCCGAAAACAAGACCGGGTCTTATATGAATTTTAGCTTAACAATTGCACTTGGGCTTATTTTCGGAGGATGTCTTATATATATATATATATATATATATATATATATATATATATATATATATATATATATATATATATATATATATTCATGTACAGAATTCTACATTTATTCAAATACAATCACGTTATCTTCTTCTGGAACGTAGTCATAACTCTCCAAATTCCGAATTTCGGCCTGAATTTCTTGCGACTCCATTTCACATAGAACCATGGGTCTAATTCTCTCAAGTCAAGCAGCAGCTTTTCTTAATTGAGCATTTCTTGACCATGTAGTCTATTCATGGTACATTGGTAACTTTATTTCACACAAGTGACGTATTGGAATATTAACTAAATCCGTTCATTATCAAATGCTCACCAGTGGCATCTGTACTCTGACTGGCCATTTTGCAACCAGTCTCTCATTCTAGCTGACGATCTTAACTTGATCTTTTCTTAAGAGTAGGTCTTAAATTAATAGCTTCCTAAAAAAGCGTGCTATTGCTTATTATAAGGGTAGGTATTATTTTCAATGAAACACTATTTCGGACGCTATTGCATTGAACCGAATTAGGTAGAGGACTATTGATCATTTGAGGACCAGAAGTTGAAAGAGACGCCTCGTAATGACAAGATCCGACCTACAAACATGCAGCGACATCACTAGTGCACAAGTTTTGCCTCTTATCTGTAGGTTTGTGGCAAAGTAGTTGTTAAGTTAGATATAGATGTTTCTAGTTGTGTAATGATATATGCTGCTGATAGAAAGAGATATTGGTTCTGATGCTCGCACAGTCATTCTATGAAAATTTCGACGAATGATATTGTGTTCACATGTTATTTTTGAGACTGGTCAGAAAATGTAGGGCATGAAAAACACACAAACACTATTACACACATACACACACCTACACACACGTACACAAACACATCCCTACAACGGTCAATTGGACTTAAACGTTGGGTTTTAGTCTAGAAATTAATAGTAAACTACTAAACGTAAAATTGACTAGAAATACAACATCGGGTTCATCGAAGTGTCCTACGAAGGACATATATATATATACATAAACGAGGGAGCTTCAAGTGGAAACCTTAAAAGTGTTATAGGGATTACAATAACCATGCCATTCTCTTGTAATCTGTCAATATTGCTGTTAAGGATGCCAAGTGCGTTTAGCACAGTTTAAAGATGGCCGCTCCACTTTGGACATGCACCAAAGAGGATCCGCGTTTTGTTATCCGTTATTTTGTTATGAGTTATGGGGTGAAACCTGTAGAAATTCATTGGCGAATGAAGGTCTAGTATGGTGATGCATGCATGTCTGTTCAGCAAGTCTATGAGTGGAGTAGGAAGTTTCAAAATGGCGTGATTTCTGTGACAGACTGTTAACGACCGGGTCAGGCACACCGAGTAGTGACCCTAGAGTCGACATTTCTACAGGAATCCAAGCTCTTTATCGACTTTTGTGGTGTGTGTGTGTGTGGGGGGGGGGGGGGGGGGTTACTTTCATTTAACGCAGTGATTAATACATCGAAAAATTGGACGCAGAGGTTTCCAAGGCACCAGGGACTGGGTTCTATAACTGGCCAAGATCTATTGACGCGTCCTCGTCGAGTGTCCTGGACAACAGGTCCCTTCGGGGTCCTGACTAAAGTCAGTAGGATCGCCGATTCCTCCGAAGTCTGAGAGTGTCTGCCTGTACGGCGAGGAACCACCAGTCTGCACACCAATAAGTCAGACATGGGACAACGGATACTCACGCAAACCACAGGTCCTGTATGACATCACACTGATGTTGGACAACAGGATGCCTTCATCCGACATACAGGACTTCGCGTTGGAGCTCAAGCCGACGAACACAAGCAAGCAAGCAAGCACATCGATTTTATAAAAATATACATTTGTTCTTTACGTGTACATTATCCCATCTCGACGAGCTATTACAAGAAATTACATTATCCCATCTCCCCTAGTCTATTACAAGCATCTGTACATTATCCCATCTCCCCTAGTCTATTACAAGCATCTGTACATTATCCCATCTCCCCAAGTCTATTACAAGCATCTGTACATTATCCCGTTTCCTGGACGCATCTGTACATTATCCCGTCTCCTAGAGTCTTTCACAAGCACCTGTACATAATCCCATATCCCCGAGTCTATATCTTATACTTGCGTTCGAAACACAGTCTGCGGGAGATTTGGCAGCAGACCGACCTGCGTTGGTTGTTTAAGAAATGGTATGGGTGCTGGTCGTTCAGAAAGCAATGGCAAACTACTGAGCGTAAACTTGCTAAGAGATCACAATAGCGAGACATTCTGGTGTTAAAAGCGACATCATGTAAAGGGTATGCAATTAACGTTTTTTTTTAAAAACCTAACACACAAGGCTAGAATGCCGGATTCCTCCCCCTAAGTGTCTCCACCTTGCCGTGGTGGGGGAGCTTGCGTGTCCCAGTGACCCCCATGTGCTGTCGATGGATGGATAAACGAGGGAGCTTCAAGTGGAAACCTTAAAAGTGTTATAGGGATTACAATAACCATGCCATTCTCTTGTAATCTGTCAATATTGTTGTTAAGGATGCCAAATGATGGATGAAAACTACATATCGGACAGCTTATGGGATAGGGGCCATACTAAGCGAGGCACAACCTGCTGCTCTGCAGGTAGACTAAAGATAGCAGTCAAAAGTTTAAATCAGATGCACGAAGGCAGAAGTTCTTGGTCCGGATACATACTCTAAGGCTCTATGAAAGCCTGTAAGCCTTAAGCCCTCGGATGTGATAGCCGGGCCGATACCCACCTACCGAAAAATAGAGGTGAGATACTGAGCAAGCTACATGCCCAGTTCAGATACTTGTCTGAAGGCTCTCAGCTGGGGGATATGAGAGGTCCCCGGATGAGAGGGCCTGGCCGTTTCTCGCTCACTGCTGCACGGAGGTAAGGTGCTGAGCCGGCAGCACATGTAGCCTACATCGTGAGCGAGTACTAAAAGGTAGAAGTCCCCAGTCGAATGAAATGGTTACGAAAACTGTATCTAACTCATAGAGAGTCTAGACAAAGGTGGAAAAACGTCTCAATGACACGAAATGGAACGCACGGCTAGCGACCATTGCGTGGCCCGAAGTCTAAAGCGAAAGCTTACCTAGTGGATGTCGCCCGCAGACTGACCGTTCCTGGTGTGTACTTGAGCGACCAGTGGCAAATGACATGCCCAACACATGGAAATGAGGAATTAAAGCAGCCATGAGCATGATATGGCAAATCCTCGTGTGAGCCCAGTCTCAGAGCAATATGTGCCGACTCTGCAATTATGGAAGCCTCCTTGGATAGCGAGGGAATGCCCATGGTCTGCCCCTGCCTTCCCTTGAGGGTTTATCGTGATATCGATGACCGTTCTACATTTACCAGCTGAGATGTGGGCGACACCACAGCACTCACAGTCTAACGTCCCTCGAAACACCGGGAAGGCCAACCCGTAAAAATGCCTGCTGAAGTCGGATGTGCTGGCCTACGGATGCAAATAAATCAGGCACAACTAAAAAACGTCCGAGTGAAATGTCTTGTCGCAACGACAAGCACATGTCCGTGTCGAAAACTCGCTGAGTGGATACCGTCTGCAGACCTGTCTGGTTTGTGCGGGAAGGTCCCGGGGCGTTCAGCCATGAGCAGGACGTGACGATTCCCTCGGTGAGCCCAGCACTAGGGCGCTATGTGTCGGCCCTGCAACTATGGAAGCCACCTTGGATGGTATGGACTGTCCCTGCCTTCACTTGAGGGATGACCGAAGTCTTCGACTATTCCAACTTGACCAGCTGGGATGTAGACGGTACCACAAAAGTGAGAGTCTCCCAGGAATGTTAACCTGGTCAAAACAGCATGCTAAAAGTCGGATGTGTTGGCATGAGGGTTTCGACCCAAGGGTGCCTAACTAGACACACCGCAATCACATCTGAAAAAACACTCCGGATGAACGCAAAGAAGAAGAGAAGAAGAATGCCGGATTCTCCTTCGGGAACCGCGGGTTCAAATCCTCGGTGGGGCGTGGAGTTTTTGTTTTTTTTTCTGTCGGGGGCAAGAAGAAAACTCTAACCTGCACAGTTCGCGGCGACTTGCACTAGCCAGGCGGCCTTAATTCCTCATGCTAAAGATCCCCTCCCTCCCTCCCCTCCTTCCCCCCCCCCCTGTCATAGACCGCAAGGTACTATATTGGTAGTAAATGACAGTTTGACACAAGGGAAACATCGATTTTGTTTGATCTATATCCATATATATCCATCATATGACCTGTATCCTACCTAATACGCAAGGGACACATATATTTTATTTGATCTATACCCTACTTAATACACAAGGGAAACAGAATTCATATGACCTGTATCCTACCCAACATAAAAGGGAATCATTAATTTTCCATGACCTGTGTGTAATGCTACCTAACACACGCACAGGGAAACATACATAAGGTATGTATATATATGTCCGTGCGATCATGTGCTTGTATGTACATGCATGTGTGAGTGCACGAGTTTCTGTGTATAGAATATGCAGTTTTTCTTAATTCCTGACATAAAACGAATAGGGCTAGATTTACATTGCCGTGTTGTTTAAATGTATTATTTAAGTGCACACATGTTGTTTATTTCTTGCTTTGTTCTTTCATTTTCGCTTGTTTTATATTGTTGTCTCTTCCTTCGCAAAAACTCAACATTTCTAGTGTGTTGACACTTGTTTATATAAAACAATATTCAATATAAATACACCACGCTATGATAAACACATGTTTTCAAGGAATAAAAACAGTTATTGAAAGCATTACATATTTCATTAATCGTCTTGTATTTGTCTCAACCCATCACAACAATGTTACAATGTTACACAGGCAGTATCAGATAATGTCAACAGAATAATTGCACAACGTAAGTCCAACAGAAGAATAAAATTAAAGTGCCTAAAATTAAATATGTTACCAAGTGTAATTAAATAGCAGTATTGATAATTAAAGAAACATCGTATTACAAACACCAGAAGCAAGAATAAATTCAAGAATAATAAGCACGATTGCTTAACATTTAGCCTTTCTGTTTTACGGTAAAGATATTTAAACAAAGAAGCCATACACAATATGTTGCACGATTGATTGCCTGACATATACTGTTTAAAAAAAAAGAAACGCAACAGTTTTGGTGTTGTTTTCATAAAAGATATTCTCTGATTGGGCATCAGTCAACGTATCGACTGTGTCCATCTGGTCATTAACTTCTTGTAGTTACCTGAATTGTACTCACCTCATGATTCGTTAGGTCATGACAGAAGTCAAGGTCAAAACAACATTTTTGACAATGACTCGTGACAGGTTCATGATAATCCCGTAAGACTTACTGGACATAAAACTCTCTGACCACATTATTGAATGGCTGTAAATGATTGACGATCCGTGAATAAATTCAGTCGAAAATGCAATGCTCAATTATGGCTCATCTCACTACAGAACAACGACTTATCATTATTGGAAGTTTACAGGCTGGACAGTCAGAAAGTGTAGTAGCCAGAGAATTTAAGTGGTTACAAGCACCATGCCGTCCTCCCTGGTCTAGAGTTTACACGACTTTCTTCGTAATCCCGTAAGTAACGTGATGTGCGCGAGAATTGGAAGCAGTTCTCTCTGCGTCGGTAACTTAGGGGTATGTGAGCCGGTTGCTCAGAAAGCAATGGCAAACTACTGACCGTAATCTTGCCAAGAAATCAACAATCAACTGAAAGATGCTGGTGATGACGGCGATGTCCTGTAAAAGGACATGCGAAAAAAAAGAAGCACCATTAGTCGCCTTTGTATTCGATTTCAAGAAACTCGGTCAGTGGCAGATCGGCCGCGCAGTGGAAGTTCAGGAATCATAACTGCTACCGAAGACCGTTTAATACGGCTGCGTCACCTTAGGGATGATTTTCATCTGCGTCCTCCACAGTCCAGTCAATGCCAAGAGCTCGTCTAAATTCAGATCAAACGATCAGGAAGATGACCTTACAGAGGTCCTGTTCTTACGGACCGGCATCGCCACAACCGACTGCAGTGGGCGAATCAGCATCGTCAATGGTCCGTTTGTAAAAGTTTGCAATTGAAACTGCAATAATGTAGCATTTCTTTTTCTTGAACGGTATATTTCGCTGCATCTCGTCAGGTGCATACTGCAGAGTTATATATCATGTTTTTTTTTCCCGCGTTTCCATCCTGTTTCAGGATATTGCGGTCAACACCAGCATCTTTCAGCTGTATGTTGATTCCTAGGCTAGATTACGCTCATCAGCACGCCACGACTTTCTGAGCGACCGGCTCCATACTCTCATAAGTCACTGGTGCTACTCGAACCGCTTCCAATTCTCGTGCGCTCACGTCAACCACGAGAGTATTCGGGGTTACGGAGAAAGCTGCTAACATCTCGGCCAGGGAGACCGGCAGTTATATATCACATGAAGGGAATACATTAATAATACTGCAGCTGTAACAATTACAACACATTGTTACAAGTACTGTTCTAACGATTTAAGCTATGACAAGGCCATACATTTTAGAAATACCGATTTCTATACATGTAGGGCTAAATACATGTCTACTGTTCGCGAATACAAGGTCTGACGTTAACGGACAGAAGGCATGAAGTTAACGGACAGAAAGCACGGAGTTAACGGACAGAACGCGTGGAGTTAACGGGTGGATAGCACAGAGTTAACGGACAGAAAGCATGAAGTTAACGGACAGAAAGCACGGAGTTAACGGACAGAACGCGTGGAGTTAACGGGTGGATAGCACAGAGTTAACGGACAGAAAGCACGGTGTTAACAGACATAAAGCACGGACTTAACGGACAGAAAGCACGGAGTTAACGGACAGAAAGCACGGAGTTAACGGACAGAAAGCACGGAGTTAACGGACAGAAATCATGCAGTTAAAAGGCAGATAACTCCACGTACTCGTGCAATCTGGATATGTACTT